>JAQGCC010000347.1:0-40679 GCA_034698905.1 Xestoiulus laeticollis | reverse complement strand
CAATCAGGATTCAGAAAAATGTCACGTGGTCTAGGTGCAATTCGAAAAATAAAAATTTTTGAGGAACCGTTTCATTCTTAAAAAATATGCTCGGTTGTCTGAGTACCCTTATTAGATGCAATTTGAAACGTGTATTCAATTTCATTGAACTACATGCATGAACAACAACTATTTTATCAACTCTACAAAATTAAGTCAGAATTTAATATTTCACGAAATAAACAAAATTGTGTGTATTTTTGTGAGCAGTGTATTTGATACTTGAATATTTGCTAGGATCTCTTGAAAATAAACTTTAAGGGAGATTTCAAAATTTATAAATACGATATACATGTATGTACATGTTAGTATACAAAATTGTTATGTAATTTCAGTCGTTGGTTTCATGCTTACACTATGTATTTATATCATGTGTTCAAAGCCAAATATATATAACACTGTATACCATGCAGTGTAGGCATAGATCTATGTTTAAAATTAAGAGATTTTATTTGTATCCACTAGATCTTTATCAACAATGAATGGCACAATTCTATCAGTGGAAAAACATTTCCAACAGTAAATCCTTCCGATGGACAAAAGATCATTGACATCCAAGAAGGTGACAAGGTAAGTCATGGAATTTTAATTCCTCTTTTTCAAAACGTTTCAAACTGATAAATTAATGCCAACATATTGTTCTACAGGCAGATGTTGATAAAGCCGTAGCTGCTGCCAGAGAAGCCTTTAAATTGGGCTCAGTATGGAGAACCACGGATGCCTCTGCCAGGGGGCAACTTTTACACAAACTAGCTGATCTTATTCTAAGAGATGCAGATTATATTGCAGTAAGAATTAAATGCAATCTACAAGATTCAAAGTTTAATATTTTGAATTGCACAATTTGCTACACATCATTGAAAATCTATAACTGCATAGTTTTTAAACACGTGTGGAACCTTTTCAGGCTTTGGAGACTTTGGATAATGGGAAACCACTTATGTTTTCCCAAGGTGATGTGCAAAGTTCTGTTAAATTCATCCAGTATTGTGCAGGCTATTGTGATAAAATGCATGGTTTAACCATCCCAGTTGGTAAGTCAGTTTTGATAAATTTGATTTATAATATATATATATATATATAATAAATTTAATTAGCACTTTTTATCTTTGAAAAGATGGAAACTATTTCTCATACACTCGGATGGAAGCCATTGGCGTTGTTGGGCAAATTGTTCCGGTTTGTAAAACATAAATTAAGTTTAGTTCGACTGTAAAATGCTTAAAAAAACTGCTGCAACATTTCATTTATTATTTTAGTGGAATTTCCCGTTCATGTTGACCTGCATGAATATTGCACCAGCCTTGGGTTGTGGAAACTGCGTTATTCTGAAACCTGCAGAGCAAACTCCATTGACAGCCCTGTATTTGGCATCTTTAGTTAAAGAGGTAATTAGTTTCTACATCGATGTGGTGTGTATATAGCTTGTAGATATATCAAACGATTTAAAATGGTTTGGGTTTACATTAAAGGCTGGTTTTCCTCCTGGTACATTAAATGTTATACCTGGATATGGCCCTACAGCAGGAGCTGCAATCAGTAACCATATGCATATTGACAAAATATCATTCACTGGATCGGTTCAGGTATGTTTTCATATACTTGATTTTGCAAAGACTTAAATTAATCCACATACACGCATATGGTGTTAAATTTCCTTAATTGTCTGCTTGCAGGTGGGAAAGCTGATACAAGAAGCTTCGGCCAAGTCAAATCTGAAACGTGTAACTTTGGAATTGGGTAGGTTATTTTGGAGAATTTCTTAAATGCAGATCTGACTATTAAATTTTGCTTTTAAGCTTCATAATATACTACATTTTTTACGTTAAAATATACTAAATAAGAAATTGCAGCTAATTTGTTTCAAATATATTTCAATATAGGTGGAAAGAGTCCATTAGTTATTTGTGCAGATGCTGATTGTAAGTTAAAAGCAATATGGCTATCTGTTGTATAAGTTTAGTTCTGCATTGATCTTATTTTCTCATTTTAGTGGATCAAGCAGTTCAGACTGCCCATGATGGATGTTTTAGCAACAGCGGCCAAATTTGTTGTGCAAGCACGAGAATTTTTGTGCAGGAGAGCATTTATGATAAGTTTTTGGAGAAAAGCGTTGCACTTGCTGGGAAGAGGGTAATCGGCGATCCGTTTGCACCGGGTACCATTCAAGGACCGCAAATAGATGATGAACAGTTTACCAAAATCCTGGATTTGATTGAAAGTGGCAAGAAAGAAGGGGCCAGTCTCAAGTGCGGTGGTCAAAGAATTGGAAGTTGTGGCTATTTTGTACAACCTACCATTTTTGCTGATGTCAAGGATAACATGCGCATTGCTAACGAAGAGGTTTGTACTAAAGTGGGCTGTTTAATTTTATCTAATGAAGAGTTTATTAAACTTTATAGTAAATCCTAACTTTAATTCACAGATCTTTGGCCCAGTAATGCAAGTTTTTAAATTCAAAACACTTGACGAGGCTATCGAACGATCAAATGATACCACTTATGGTTTAGCTGCTGGAATTTTAACAAAGGATATCAATAATGCTTTGATGTACAGCCAAGGAGTTCAAGCAGGAACTGTATGGTATGATAAAAACTTCCTCTATGCAAAAGATTTTTTGTTATAAAATTAAGAAAAAGTGAAGTTGTTAACATATTAATTATTTGTGTGTCAGGGTGAATTTCTTCCTTGCTGTGGCTCCACAAACCCCATTTGGAGGCTTTAAGCAATCTGGAATTGGTCGCTCATCGTAAGTGTTCTATATACAGTTAGCCCCATGCCACACTAAGCTTTTTCCGCGCGTATGGCTAGCCTCAAACAAGGCTTTTAATTAAAAAAAATTTCGCACGAGATATTAATGTGCAAATTTTATAATTCTAGAATTTAAAATTAAATTCGATGCCCTGTAGGAGGCTAGCCAAACGCGCGTTTCCAGCCTAGTGTGGCCTGGGGCTTAGACTTTTTGATATGATACGGCCGTTTGTTTATTGACTTTTTATATTTCTTTTATAGGGGAGAAGAAGGAATGAGGGAATATTATGAAGTTAAAACGGTAATAAGCTACTTTTTTTTTAAACTAATGTACCTGTTAGACTCGGGTACCGTATTCTATGCTATTTGTAGTATAAAACTTATTCAAATTACGCAATTCTCAATTTCATAGGTTACGGTGAAGATCCCACAGAAGAACTCCTAAGTAGCTCTCAACTTCAAGTTGCTTTTAAAGATTACGAGCATCAAGTGATTTAACGCATTAACTGCCTATAAATTGTAGTCCAATTATATTGATATATACGTTTAAGAATAAATGTGAATAAGAATAAATACACAACATTTGTTATTTATATACCGGTACTTTTTAAAAGGCTACAAGAACAGTAAATTTATTATTACGGATTTATTTCCAGCCCCTTAAGACTGGCAACCAGTGCGAACACCAGTTAGGGGCCTGGTGCGGTCACACCCCCATGGCCGCTATTGCGCCTATTGACTATTTCCACATATTAAAGACAGCAAATTTTAAGTTTTTCAAAATGATCCTTCATGTGTGACATATGCATGTAGGAGGCTTCAGGAGGTTTGAGAAATCCAGATTAAACCTAATTATGAATACCGAATCTGTAATGAACTGTTAAATGTAAACCCTGAATATTTACATTACATTATATTGCTAGATTTCATGTTGGCTCTTGCATATAATAGGGAGATAATTGCACCAGCGTTAGCATGGTCGTGAGCATGCACCCATGCTAAACATAGTGCTGTCGATAGCGTAGCGTTAGCATACCATATATAGTTAGCGTTAATTGTGGTGCATTCTTCCTATTACTGCTGGCTAATATACAGTAGCTGCATTGGTATATTGGTACTAAGTTGATTGGTCTATTAACGAACTCTAACCTTTACGATTACGCCAAAAGACGCATCGCCATTCGCCAAAACACAGTTTATGACACGTAATTGTAAATGTAAGATCAATCGATTGTACAACTATATCTCTCTATTAATTGCTCTTTCCGAAACCGCTTAAAGGATCGTTTAACTTTATGAACAAAACGCTAATCCGCGATGATTAAACACCTGTTTGAACGTCTGGTAAGAACAGCGTGGAGCATGGGAGAATAAGCATAGGAATGAATTTTAGAAATCAGCGTTTCGATTGGAATCCCGATGGCGGGAATTTCCGATTTCTCCAATCAAAACGCTGATTTCAGGAATTCATTCCTATGCTTATTCTATTATGCTCTACGCTGTTATTTGGCATAGCATGATGAAAGACATTATCTTAAAAGCAGCGTTCCGATTGGTTTATTCCCGATGGCGGGAGATTTTCTGATGGCCCAATTGGAATGCTGCATTTAGATCATGCCATGCTTCATGCTATGAGATGCTCCCAAACTGTTCTTACCCTTAGGAATTGACGTTCTGAGTACCGCATCAACATACTGTGCATGGTATCAATTAAAACATTCAAAGAATCCTCCTATCATATACTAGTACATGTAAAAGTAAAAAAACTAAGTATGAATAGAATTTGGTTTAATTAGTGCGTTTCGAGTTCATTTTTCGCAACACCAGTTCTATTTTTATGTCACCGTGTTTCATGTAATAGTCCCTTCTACTGTGGTAATAGTGAGAAAGGCCCTAAATGTGGCGCTTTCATCGTTTTTTACGAGATTGGCACGTTCCTTTTAGAAGAATGATCATCTGAATCTGCTGCGTTATTTTATTATTGTATCTACAGAATAGATTACATAATGGCCGTTTATTATAATCATCTAATGTAAAGCTAATCACCTAAATGTAAGTACTCGGTCACCAATTATCACATTTCAGATTATAGTATTTGCAAATTAAAAAGCGTTTAGAGCAATGTTGAGGGTTCCTCAGCCTCAATTTGTAATTCGAAACTATTAGATGAATATAGTGTATTTGTCTACCGCGTTTCTTTGATATTTATAATTGCGTCTTGCTCCATTTATTAAAAATGGTGCAATTTGATAATTGCAAAAAAAAGCGCCAGCTAATTCTTTTGGATAAAATTCTTGAAAAGTTTGTTGGCTTGTCTAAAATATTCGGAATAATATTGAAATTGTAAAATTACGATACATGTACAGTAGTTTTAACTACCCGTTTGGGGCCGGTTAATTTGGTTATTAATGGGTGTCGAAAATCGATCAACACGTCTACCAGATTACAAGGACAAAGTTTAAATTGTTTTATAATATTAGTGCATATATGTACATTATGCATGTACTTTAAATACTATACATGTAGATCTCTACTATACATGTATACTGTATATTGACTTCATAATACATGTAATGTAAAGCACATGTACATGTACATGTAGCGTACATGTGCTAGCTGCTTTAGGGTTTCGTGCAATGTACACTGTACATTAGGCCTTGATGTTTAAAGCCCAGTGTATATTTCCTTGAATAAAACCCACGCAATTGTAGGACGCATTTTCATTGAAAAAGAATCAACACCATTAACAAAGCTGCGAAACCACCCTGTATAAATAATATCCCATGTTTGCTAGTATAAGGGCATGCATATAATATTAAATTCAATGTTGTTATAGCCAGGGCAAACTGTGGCAAAAAATTGAAAGCATAGCATAGAATCAAATATGTTAGAAAATTTAATAAAATGATCAAATCAAGCATGGAGCATGGCGCCTTGAAATGCAGCATTTCGATTGGATTCCCGATGGCGGAAATTTTCGATTGCCCAATCGAATCGCTGCATTTCAAGGCCATATGCCATGCTCCATGCTTGGTTTACATGATATTAAAACATGAGAAACCATGATTGGTTAATTCCCAATGGCGGGAATTTCCGATTGCCCAATCGAAACGCTGCATTTCAAGGCCACATGCCATGCCCCCATGCTTGGTTTGATCATTTTATTAAATTTGCTAGCAATATTTGATGATGAAACCATATTTGATTCTATGCCATGGTTTCAATTTTTTGTCGCAGTTTGCTCTGGCTATAAGAAAAGTGAGTTTAATATTATATGCATTTTTTTAGCCAAACACTCCTTGAAACAATGCTAAAAACACGAAAATGAAGCCAGTTTTATCATTCAGTTTAAGACTTAAGGACTGCATTTGATGTTTTCCACTATTTTAGAATTCATCATTGATATTCTAATGATAAACTGCAAAATGCTTTCAAAGCATGGCATGCAAGACGACACATTGGTGAAAACTCAATTTTAGATTTGATTGCTGGATCAAATGAACATCAAATCCTGTGCTACTGTTATAATGACTTGTACAATTATACAAAACATTGCAAAATTGTATAACAAATTTGTAGATAACATGTTTTGTTAGTATACGAAACAACACGAGCATCAATATGAACATCCGCGTTTTGATTTCCATTTATTATTTCCTGAAACAGCCAAACTTTGATTTCAGTCACTTTCAAAGGCCATCTGAGCATTTCCTTAATATCGGCTTAATCATTGTAATGTCAGGACAATACCGTTTTAAGTATCACACGTTTGCTGAATATTTCGCTGCTATAGGTATACATGTATATTCGAAATTTTTTGAAATTTGAGTAATGTTTTCCTTATCAGTTCTGATAAGGAAAACATTACTCAAATTGCAATCTTTTAAATATTGAAAGAAAAGAATGAAACATTCAGTGCTTTCTTAGACTACCACTTATCTCAGGATTCAGAAAGATTCAAATAAACTTAATAATTACATTATTAAGTTTATTTGAATCTTTCTATATTGCATTTTTAAATGTATCTTGTATTGATAAGCACGTCGACTTTACACAGTATATAATGTGGCTGTAAAAATAATATCAAAATAAAATATATTGCTTAATCTGAAAATCTGTACCAGAAAAGCACATGTAAAGTACTTGAAAAGTATCTTTACTGAAAATTTGACAAAGATCAATGGATTGCTGTCAATATAAGTCTAAGCTATTAATGTAAAATTATGTGTATTTTCAATGTGATTATTAACTGAATAAGTATAATACATGTATATTCGTTTAAAGTTCAATTTCAACATTTGAAGAAATTTTCAACTAAATTCACGAATACTTTATTACTGCAACAATATATCATACATTTCGCATTAATACAAAATGAATTGCAGATGAACTAAGTGATTTTTCATAAACATATTAACCGTTGCAAATTGTTCTTGCACATTCTAATCATGGTAACTACTTACAGCTAATTACTCTAGTTAACGAAATGAAACCGAGAACCATATTTTGCTGGATCTCGTGGATAATCTTTTGGCAATTCCGTAGGTTGATCGGGATATTCAACTTTCTCTTCTACTGGTCTCGGTCTTTCCGTATGATGCACCCTTGGCATTGAAAAATAGCCAATAGGTGGTCTCTCTATATTCATTTTTTCCAGCATACATTTGTCGTAAATGTGCTGCGTTTTACGGCATCTGAAAAACATAAATGATACAAATTCATACATTGATTTTATGTTTGGAAAATTTCATAAAATGCATTTGGCTTGACTGTAGATTTGTGAAACGTAAATAATTTTATCAAAAACTGCAAATGTTCATCAAAGTAACATACAGAAAAACTTTAAACAGTAAAATAGCATATTTCAAATTATGATTGAAGTTTTACATTAGTTTTGTACATTTTAAAAGAACAACTTATAAGCGTTTTTATTAGGCTATTATTTCCCAATTTTACAAGATTTTTTGGAAACAATGACACCAAAGACTTACGGAGTTAATTTGAACTCCCCGCTGCTGTAATTAACGCAGGAGGCATATTGCTCAAATTCTTCTCGGCACAATGCCTTCACCTTTCTAAAGAACTCTAAAGCACAAGCAGTAACAATTTTCCCTTCCTTGATGCATTTGCGTGGATCTTTTTCTTCTTTTCTGCACAAAATATATTCCTAGATGAATTAAAAAGAAGAGCAGAGGTTAATTATATGGCAAAAGTCTTCTATTAGAAAGCGCTGAATATACTAAACAGAAAACTAATAATTATCTACATGAGTTTACAGCAATTCTTAGAGTAATTAGATCATCAGAAACTCAATAGACCTATCATACTTGTGAGGATAAAGCAAATCTACAATGAATTAGCTACGAAAAGAAAGTAAATTTGCAATACAGATTAAAAACTTTTTAACTTGAAAATCTTTATAAATTGCCAGTTAGCCAATATCAATATGATCTGGATCAGTTCTGAATTCATGGTTTAATTATTAATTGTTGGGATTATGTTCGTTTGGTATATTTATCATGGATTTTGATGCAATACAAATTCTGATTTCTGAAATTTCAAGAAGCCATAAGACAAATTGCTATTCTTATTGGCTTTATAAAACGTTGAGCACTTAATTTTACTATTCTTTCGTTTTAAATATAGGGACGTGCATATTGACCATTATGACTATTATCATTTATTGCTTTTAATTAAAAGCATTAAGCTTGACTTGAAAGCATTTCTGAACCTAGAGGTCTAATAGTAAGCTACTTCACGAGAGCGCTGTTAAGTATACAAGCTGGCAACGCTTTTTCGCGTAATTAGATGTGCGCATGCGCTGTTCATGCGCGCCTCAAATTACGCGGAGAAAGCGTTGCCGGCTTGTGCTTAACAGCGCTGGCGTGAATGAGCCTAGTGTTGGTGACAGCTAAACATGTCTAAGCATATGTAATGCTTTCTTTTCATTCTTTCTGCATAGGTTTTCTTAAATTATCTCACGGAAGAGTAGGCTAATCCTATTGCAGGCGTGCCACACACACACAAACAAACGCATATAATACGTTGTTATTTCAGTTAAATAACTTGAGTCTTTGTTTCGTGAATAAAACCACAACAACAACATGCATGTACGGTAGTTGCACCTAGGCAACAAAATCTCGTTTCTCTCCTTTGTGAAAATCCACCCCCACGAAATGGATCCAGCTAGAATTTTTCCTTCTTCTGGTTTCTTAACCCCCTGCTATGTTTCCTTTTGAATACTAAGAACAGGCTAGTGCACGAGCCCATTATTCTGCATTCCATGCATGCATAATTACCACTACATTAAATCATTGTTAACATCCGTAAGAATACAAATGGCGTTTAATGTGCTTTTTGATTTATGCGAGTTGGAATATGGGTGACAAGAGACTTAATTTTTTTTGGACGCTTGTTTGTCAGAAGATCTCAAAATCAGAAATACTTTAAATTCATAAGAATAACTTGTGTACATTAACCGCTTCACCAACATTACAATTTCTTAAGAACTCATTCAGAAATTAATTTTTGAGAATCTTTGAGAAAGTATTTTTTGAGAATCTTGGCGAAAGGAATTTTTGAGAATATTTGAGAATTTCAAATACCAATTTATATTTAACACAAAAAGGGTAATATTAGCTTTAATCAATACAGACATTACTGCAGAGACCCATTTCTTTAAAAAAAATGTTTTGAGAAAGCAACTTTTTAAGCAAAAAACTGTTATTTGCTCTGAAACAGGTGATAGTGAAAAGTTTGTAATATAATAAGATAAGTTTGGAATTAAAACGTCAAAAACCATCATCAGCACACTTTCTATTCAGCTGACTGTATTGCAGTAATTGCATAACAGAAACTGCAAATCTACACTATCTCCACTCTCAAAATAACCCACGGAAAATGATGATATTCGATATAAGATAAAAGTTTGACTTTATTATGGAATTCCTAATTCAGACATTATTATGAAAATTAGTTTTGATTCTAATCATTAAAAAGTAAAATGCATGTAAGGGGGCAACTTCTTAGTTGCATAATTTGAATTGGGTCAACAGATAATTTGCCCTGGCCTACTATGTTGAGATTCATTTCAATTTCAAGCAGTAAATCCAGATTTATAAATACCTAAAATAAATATACGAAAGGTTAAAGTTGCGGGCCATAACACCAGCAGCCATTCATCACCAGAAAGAACATTTGATGACGGAAGCGTTACCTGCTTATGTACTGTGCTAAAAACTAGACCTCTACATTCTTTTCAAACCGGCATGAAATCCACTTTCATTTTCTAAGAAACCTTAAAATATACTTGTGGAATAACAATATGAATTCTTTCAAAAGCATAATAAAGTGATTTAAAAAAAATCAAAAACCGTATTGCGCAGATAAAAAAGAACGTGCTTATAGAAGGTATGCCGATACACTTTTCCAAAGTTGCAAAAAATGTGAACGGCAACAACCTATTAAATCACGTACATGCAATCTTCAAAAGTTTTGGCACAAATAAAAAGATACTGTGAAATGTGCTCAGCATTTGAAGTAGAAATCCATTAGTAGGATTTGACATCGGGTATTATATTAGGCTCAGCTCAAACAAAATAAGAAAATAGGCCATTAGTGAAATATTAACTTTTGGCCAGTGATTCAGCAGCTAAAATACCTGTAGTTTTATAGTCCTTACATGGCAAATTTATCTAAACTTTATTTGTTGTGATTGTAACGTAAATCCATCTGTGGATGACAATGATTCGACGGAAATTTTCCAAAATCGATTCAAACTTGGGATGCTTCTCAAGGAGTATTAAAAGTGTATTGTTAAGACATTCATTAACTGGCAGTACAAATTAACTTCACCATATTTGGAATGAAATATCAATAAATCTACTGAAATTAGGGAAATATGTCACTGAATCAAACGTTCAATGATTCGTGCTAATTTAATTCCGTTTATTGGCAGATACCTTCCACAGGTGTCCATCAAGTAATTACATGTAATGCCGCATATTTTACATTGAAATTTCTTTGAAGACCCTTCCCAATTTTTTTGGCAATTTCTTGGATTCCATCGCAATTGCAGCTGCAATTTAAAATATCTGAACTATTGCCCTAGAATTGTGAATTATTGTAAAAATAATTTGGGACTTTAATGTGGGTCGTGAAATCTAGACATTGTGACAAAGTGTGTCTCTTAAAACAGATTTTCAATCAATATTCAGAGGTAAAGCAGCAGTATATTGAATGCACCAATCAGCATGATGGCCCTTGCAAATTTCATCATTGTGTCCAGTATCACCCACAGTGGGCATGGAGCAGGTGCTCCTTTTCTATAAACCAGTTTTAATAGCCCAATGTAGAAGACTCATAATTCTTCGTATGCTTTACCAGAACATGAAAGATTACAAAACATTTATAGGTCTAGTGGGTCTAGCTCCCAACCCACTTTCACTTTTAGAGCGTTGCTGAATAGAAGATGACAGTTCAGAAACTCGAATCTGGTCAAATGTACATGTTTCTCCCAAAGTTCAAAAGAAGATACCTCGCCTACATATTTTAAGAAGAATTAGCATGCCTATTAGTTTTCTCTCATGTCTTAATGTTGTCATCGTGAGAGGGGGGAAACAAATTTTCCCTCATTTCAAAATAGTAATAAAGTCGACGATTGTTTGGAATGTAGGACAAGATGCTTTTCAGAGGAAAATAAATTAAGAAAGTGAAAAACACCCCCTAGAATCCTTACATGTATTAAATTCTGCATTTTGTTCTTGCATGTCACTATGTCAAATTGAACATCAACTATAGCACGAAATGAGCATTTTGTAAGAAAACCACCCCATTTTTTTTTTTTTAAAAAGGGAAACTTGTTGCTTTCAGTAAAACAAGTTACTTTGTTGTCAAGGCATCTTGGGATACTAAAACTTTGCTATATTTTTGTGGTTGGGAGTTTTAAAAGTTTGTCTAAGGTAATAAAGACTAAGAAACAAATGTCTAGCTCAGGGGTGTCCATTTGGAGACGTGGGCTAAGTCATAACAAAATTTGAAGTGTGGGTCAACACCCCCATCTACAAGACCCAAGAAAAAAATGTTCTTAATTTTAAAGTAATTAAAGTAAATTTAGGGGATTTGAGACAGAAAGAAACTGACTTTTTCATAACTAAAAAAAATTAATGAAAAGTTGAACATGAGCACCTTTACCTTAATCTCTAAAATAAAGATTCCCACCCAAGGATACCCAACCACTCTTGACTGTTCTGGTAGTAATATCGATATGCAATTTTTTTTATAAAAAATTATCAATAAATTCTTCTATGGGATGGGGCGTTGGATAAACACCATAGGATCCATCTGCAAAATTGGCCCACGAGTTGGGACACCTCTAAACACCTCAAGTATGCAGGTTACCAAGTTTTTAAACATCGGTATCTATGTTAATTTAAATATTTCACGCAAAATAATTTTTATTAGGAATACCATAATTATGTTTTCAACACATTAGCACACTGGTTATAATGTAGATGACTCGTCCTAAGAAACTAGGTTCAAAAAGTACAACAAGCACGTTTTGGGTCATGGACTTCATATATGAACTCTAAATTGGTTATTTTCATATAAAAAAAAATTGTGAAAAATTGAAAATTGAGTATGGACTTGGTCTTATGAGAATTAGGCCTCGAGTTATGATGATAATATAATTGAGTGAGTGAGCTTTCGTGACTTGCACACGTTTCTGAGTATTTTTGAAACCTTGGCAGATTTCACATCTGCAAAGCAGCTATATTGCTTGGTTCCTATCTTATTATAGATCAGTGACGAATTCTGTTTCGTCTAGCACATATGCCATGATTGAAGTATATACAAAAATCTTCCGGTCAATGTGTCAATGTGTTATTGTGTCTGATTAAGTGTGCATTAATGACTTGCACGTTTTTACAAGTAATAACACCACCTCGCCCCTTTTCTTATTAGAAACAACCTATATTTATAATAATGACTGATTTATTGGTAAAAAACATTCGCCACGTTGATCAAACTTTCTACAAAAACGACCTTTTAATTTTAAGTGTTGAGATCCATCAATATTCTTTGTCATCCATGTCCAAGTCATGTTTGCACATAAAGAATCCCCTCTTTTTTTAGGGCATTTTTCAATTATACGTTTTGCCATCACTGGCCGGCTGCCACCCACTGAGCTACCTCGAAGAGTGAGAGGTTTCACCTCAGATCTACCCGATAATAATTTTGAAGAGAAAGTAATTTTGAAGATGTCAGTGCAAGCTTTGAAATGAAATGTTGGAAGATGGTTTTATGGGTCAATGTTCCAATTGCCAGATTTCATATTTTGCCAGGTTTGGAACAACCGCGCGAGTAGGTACAGTTTAAAAAAAATAATTAGACGTCAAATATATACCATTAAAACCTGAAACTCTGGAAAAATAGCGAAATGAGAAGTTGTGCCCCACTGACATGTTATATACTGGTCATGGACAGCTAAGTTCAATCTTTATATTTTCCAAACTGCCTACAACGTACTGGACTTACCAAATACAGAGTTCAGTCTCAGTAATCTGACACCACGTTGGACCTAGCAATGTTGGGTTATCAAAAAATGTCGGAATAATAGACCAGATTTAAATATATGCACATTTCCTTGATTGCATGTGTACTCGCCTATTGTATATTATTTTTCCTGGTGCAACAAAACCAAAATAAGGGCACATGTAGAGAAAGTTTATATTTTTTCATTGTTATTTGGCCCATTCGTTTCTATAAGGATCATAAAAAAATCCTATTGTTTTCTATCGGTTTGAACTGCGTGATTTAATTGATTATCCAATGATATACAGTATATGGTTAATAAAATGATAAAAACCAATATATGTATACGACCAATATAGAATTTCTCTCTATTGTTCTCTGTGGAATTTTTAGACCAGGGTGGCTTAAAAAATATGTAATGTTAGCTTTATTTATAACATTATAAGCACTTTTTCAAGCACTCTCACTTGCATTAGAGCTGAAAAATTTCGGAAATTTTGCAAATAATCTAGAAAATAAATTTTTTTCTCACTGTCAAGAAAGTGTTGGATTACCGAGACTGCCCTAAACTAGTTTAATACTGACGGCTCATCCATACTTTTTTTCACTTACCAATTGGCAACGTCTTAATGACAAAAAATGATGAACTTCGTTGAAAAAATAGTGAATTAAAATGCTGATATTTTTATCAAATATCTATTATTACAATAGATCAGTTATGAATTGAATCAGTTTTGAATTTTGGAAATTTTCCGATTTAACACAAAGCAAAAAGTGAAAGTTAAAATATGCACATAAGCAATTTTAAGTGAAAAGTTATGCATATGAGTTGGATCTCGCAATGTCCATGGGTTTTTTTATATATGTAAATGAAATCCAAAAAGTCAGACACTGGATGCCAGACAAAAATCAGGCTTGAACGAATTTAAGACTTTAATGGCTAAAACTACAAAGCAAGTCATAATAAAACATTGTTGAAATTGAAAAGCAATGCATGTCTTGCACGTTTTATAAGTAGTAAATGTAGTCGTCAAAAATCTAGTTTTTCCACCTAAATGCATTTTTAAAACATTTAATGAGAGAAAGGATCTTGACCACGGTTAGCCATGCACTTTGTCAGTATGGCTTCAGTTGACCTAAATATGTTGTTGGTCTTCAACGAGCATCATATCAGTTTTTTTTTTGCTAGAAATATTTTATTCCTTTGAAGATACATTAGTATGTGCTGCACATAATCGCCAACAGGCCATTATCTAATGTAAATAATACCACCAAAGTTATTATACAGGCGTTAAGTTTGAATTTAAAGGCTACTGCGCATGAGGTCAATAGGGATGTTCAACCATTAAATAACGTTAATATATGGGTGCAAATTATAGGCTCAAAAAGTTTCTTGAAAGATTTCAAGAATAATCACATTAAAAAAAATTAAAATGCTTCTCACATATCAGGCCTGCAGTATCACAAAACCATTAGTTTTCTTGAAAAATGCTTGAAAAGGTCATAGTCATATATAAAGAAGCACAGTTTTTAAAAAAACAGGCAAAATAAAATAATTCCTATGAAAATTAAATAACTAATAATTAAAACCTTTAAGTCAAAATGAAAATATAACCTTTCAATGAGCATTAATCCATGTAAACTAATACATGTGATATATAGGTCTACTTTCAAATAATATATGTTTAATATACGGCCTTCCACATTTTAAGCAATAGACCGCATACCAAACAAAACTTAACCTGACCTAGCCTTATCTAACCTACCATATGCCTAATTGGCCATATATTGAGGATTTTTTTTCCTTGTGCAAATTTCCAGTCACCAATACAATATAAACCTATCTAATATAAATTCTAACTACATTCTAGCCTACACTGCA
The DNA here is from genome assembly GCA_034698905.1 of Xestoiulus laeticollis. NCBI lineage: Eukaryota > Metazoa > Arthropoda > Diplopoda > Julida > Julidae > Xestoiulus > Xestoiulus laeticollis. The sequence goes on along the minus strand of JAQGCC010000347.1, from coordinate 25,474 downwards.
TATATAAAATAAGTATACAATTGTAAATTAGTGGCATTTAGAGATGTTTAAATTCCAGCTTTGAAATATGCTTTCAGAATAAAAATATGCGTAGAAGTACATCAACGTGTTGCGAGTAAACATAAGCTTAGAAGCAACAGTTACATCTTTATTAATATTTTATAGAATGGTTAATTAATTAAAATCATTATTTTTATTTTTTTGTAGATATTTTCATAAAAATTTCATACAGTTTTCCGAGGCACTATTCGCTTTTTTTTTAAATTTATGAATTTTCATATTTGTATTAATTTTTTTATCCGACCCCACCATACAGTTACAGCACCTTAACATTATAATTTAATATTAAAGGGTTAATTTTGATAGTTAGTTAATGCCACATTGTTTATGGTTTGCCCTCGCAAAAAGCAGTTGCCAAAACCTTATAATAGGTGGCGCCACATGTATTGAATAAACGCGTTGTGCGTTTCAAGGGCTAAAACAGCTCAATGTACCAGAGTGAAAAATTGCAAAAAAATTGTGAATTTAAAAGGAATTTCGACTGATCGTCTACCTCAAACACTTACGTGTCGAATAACGCAAAGCATTAATCTATTAGCATGCAGTCCAAAGCAAATTCCACGTTAGAATCGTGATGTATTAGCTCTTGTCCTTACCTTGCCTTGCACATCGCAGTATTTTCCTTCATGGTAAGCACTGGCATGTAAATGTGCTGATGTCAAATTAATTTCTTGAACATCTAACTCTTCTAAAGTTGGCAATTGCGTGTCAGCATAAATAGGCATGTTAAATTACAGAAAAATGTCCGTAATGAGGCTTACGACTTCAAGTCCAAGGAATTTCCAAACTTGGGTGCCTTTCAGCATACACGTACTGTTACGGTTTGCTATCAGTGCATATGTTTTGTTGCAATGGACGATGGATATGCTATTGGTTTTGAGGGAAATTTGAAATCTTGTGATTCGGGGATCATTAAAATCAAAAATGAACTACTAGTATGTGAAAATAACTTCACAATGTGTGGGAAACAATTTTAAGTGTTTAAAATATTCTAGCAATTTGCATTCCCGTGCACAATATATATGTTGCTTCATGTAGCCTATAGTTTTGTAATCTTGCATTTCTGTAGTCGTTGAAAGCTACATGAGGCGTCTTTTCTTTAGGTACCGCACGCTACCACTCGCCTTTTCGTTTCTGCTTGTGACGTCACGGGTAGCGTGGTAGCAGCAAACACGCTACCACGGTCCGGAGGTGTCCTGCGTGTTTGTGTGTTTGTGACGTCACGCGTGCTACCACGAGCTAACGCGGGTACCTAAAGAAAAGACGCCTATGTATATACACAGATTCAGGAAAATGTTTAAATTTCACTTGAAATGAGTTGTACCCTCATTAACGCATTTCTGATTTATTCTCAAGGTTGGAAAAATGAAAACTGTGGTTCCACTGTAGGCCTACACTACGTTCTTATAATTCGTTCCAAATCCTTGGACTTTTACCAAATGAATTCTTTCAATAACTAGTAATGAGAAAATTATTAATTTGTTCCCATAAAAAATACATTGATGCATTGATGAGCGCTTGTATAAAATAATTTAAGGACTATTTAATACCAATTTTTTTAAAGCTTGATACTGTACGTCAATGGCGATAAAATTATGATGAATAAGTGGGCCTATACAGTAGATCAAAATGCGATTGGACCTTTATAAAAATGATATAATGTATTTTAATGAATGTATGACTTGACCATTTATTTTGTATATAAGCTAAATTGACATAATACGGGATGCGATCTTTGTTGGGATAATGCTCTTGTTCAATAAAATAAAAATTCTGCCATCTGAACGAAATTTTTAGTCAAATTGTTAGTCAATTCAGTCCAGTTAAATGCAACCTCTTTAAAACACCTTGAAGCAAGCGAAGACACTGAATTGACTGTTCTGCGACCTTGATATGTGTATATCAGGTGTGAATAATCCCCAGAAAACAGGAAGCGGTGTGTTTTTCACTTTGTAAGGAATGGATTCAATTACAATGCTGTCGCATGGATGCAACTCTTCTTGCATCTACATTAGTTCTCACATATAATGTAATGTTGTTTGTTTTATGTCACCTTTGCCTTAATGACATTGTTCCGAAAACCTAGTAAACAACTAGGTATTTAACTTGAGTTTTGAAAATGCTAGTGTTACAAAGTTTAGCTATCTTGCATGCCAACTACATATTTTTGAGTCCCTTATGGAGCCATTTTAGACTTGAATTAGCATTCAGTTTCTTGTACTAAAAGTGCATGGACTTTGATTGTGTGGATTTTTTCAAGGAAAAGTCGGAAATCCAATGTTTTATATTTTCACTAACTAGTTTTTCTGTCCTTTAGACCTATACTGCAAAACAGAATTTATAACCATTTTAACTATATATATATTGTATATTGAACAAAAAAATTCTTTTAAACTTTTCTTTTAAAATATTTATAATTTCAGATAATTATTGTAAGTATGTCAAAAGATGATTATTTCTCCGTCCCGAATTCTGCACCATCTTCCTTTATTCTCGATCCAAATTTTGAAATATACCCCCTGATGTGTTATATTGCAGCAATTAAGACTACATAATGGAATTATTAATTTTTCTTAGAAAAAAAGCCTATGATATTCGTGTCAAGAGCTATGAAAAAAAAAAGTTCCATATGAAGGGTGGATTCCCCTAACACATGGGTAATAAAATTCATTAAAACCAAGACAAATTATAACTGTTTTTTCAAAACCTGTGCAATCCCCACATTAGTAAGGATTTTCAAAATGTACTTAGCAAGATACTGTAACCCAAGAACTTGTAATTCGTATTAAATAACAATTCCGTAAAAAGGCTGCATACTTTTTAGTACAGGATTTATGCATGATTACAAAAACTAGCTTAAATTTAATGCATTTAAACAAAAAGAATTTGAAAGCACATGGCGACGTCCAGATAATCATGTTTTTGCATCCTATTATGCTAAGAAAATTACACTTCTTTCAGTACATGTTACATAGGTTGAAAGTTTTAGATTTGTATGCATGCACAATCTCATTTAAAAAAAGTGAAAGTAGACAAGCAGAAAAAGCAAGTTGTTTAAGAGAAAGAAAAAGAAAAAAATACTTCTGGATGCAAAAAGCAATGATTCTTATTTTGACGTGTAGATATATACAGTGTACGTGTTCCACCATACCTGTACAAAAAATGTATGGGAAATAAAAACGAGTTCAGCGTAGTAAATTTGAACAATAAAATGCTAGGACTACCTAAATTTTCTTTAAATGTTCTGAATGTTTTTACCTGACGAATATTTATTAACCAGCGCAGCGGCAATGTGCCTATTCAAAGAACCCGATGCTTAACAAACATTGTGACTATATTGCAAAGAGGATTTAATACAATAAATAGTTGCCATGACTTTTTTTGAAATAACTTCTAAACATTGTTTGGTTTAAGTAGGTCTACAGTGTGTACATATATTACAGTAGAACCTGTCTAAAATAATACTCTTGAGAACAGGGAAAAATATTATTTCAGACAGGTTCATCCATAAATATGCTACAGTAGATATATAATGTATATTTGCAAAATAGGGAATTCCCTGTTTTTTTCAATCCATTTACATGTGTACCATACGAGTCAGTAGTTATTGGTTATCACAAGCAAAGTATAATTGCCCTGCATCTCCCTGCCATTTTTGTTTCCTGATTGACATTTATGATTCCATGTTTGATATTTGTTGCAGTTCCAATGTTGATATTCCCTGAAATATCATTGGGACCAATATACATGTACATAAATTATTAAATATCGCTTTATGGAGGTTTATTGTTAATTTATACAGATTCGACTGTATTGGCTAATTCCGAATATACAATTGTACTGTACATGTACATGTATTGATGCAAACGGTTGGCAAGTTTCCTTTAATCTTGAAAACATTGGCAGCACTGTTTTTTTTGCCAATGCGCATGCGTAGGGACGACTTTAATGGGTTTGTGGTTGAGGGGAGACGACATTAGAGGGATTGAGCACGCCTCCCTTAATGCCCCGTCAACTGATTTACTTTAACGAGAATGCATAATTGGAAAAACATACAGTGCTGTCAATGGGTTTAACATTAAGGGAGGCGTGCTCAATCCCTCTAAGTTCATTAGTTTAGCGTGATACCACAACGTCTTTGAGGAGCATAAAGACTTTTACGGCGCATAACTTATTGATGCGCATGCGTAATAATATGTTTATCGTTATAGTTAAGATTAAAGGATACATGCTCAATCCCTTTATTACCGAGACAGACTTTTTTATACTGCAGGAGTCAAATGCAAATAAATGGAATGCAGGACTATTTTCAAAATCCAGTTCCTGTAAAACACAGAGCTGATGGCTTTATACGTTTATATACATGTATATCCATTTTCACAAAGAATGTGATGCGTGGTTTTCCAGAAGGGTCAGTTTGACCACCTTACAAATAGCCTATATGCAAAAGTCGGCCATGATTCTCAGGTGTAAAGATCACTAGGTCGATAGCTTTAAGAATTCAGCTGTTCTCCAAAACTTGATTAGTTTGACAGATGCTCATTTGAGATTCCAGTAGGTGGTTATCGTTCACTGGCATGCGATTCTTCTCCTTTTTTGAATCCGTAATTTGATCATCGTGATTATAGTGCTGCAGACATGCGAACACATTTGAGCATACCTGTTGCGGTTGTGAATGTTACTTCTTTATGGGTCATCGAAAAGGAAATGTTTGTTCAACTTAATAGGCGAGAGCAAAGTGATGAACGACCTTGACATTTGTTAATTTTATTAAATTGCTGCAGTTAAATACAGTTATTTTCTCGATATTAAGTGCACGCGACTCCTTGAGCACATTTTAAGATGTTCGTGTTGTTATTCATACAGCAGGCAGTAGCTTATACAAAGCCGAATGTGTTACCAAATTATTAAATTTACCTACACTGCAAAATCCCATCTCGTTATTTTGTTATTTTCAAAACTTGTTGTTGCCAGTCATGCGTCCGTGCATTTCAATAAAGTTTCGCCAATTCCCATTCATTAAATACAGCTTTTGCAATTGTGATCGTCCCCCATTTTGTATGCAAGTACTATCCCCAAGTAATCACAGGGTTAAATATGTGCAATATGAGATTATAGTAAAATCCACACAGAATATTGCTGGAAAATTTGAAATTTTTTTACAGCATCGTTCTTAAACTATTTTTATGATGTCCACAAGTCTTTGTTAACTATAAATTGCAAGGGAATTTACAAAATTTCGTGATTAGCAGGAATGTTAATGTCAAATACGAATAGTTATATTTTAAAATTATATAATATTATGGACTACTATAAACTATAACTTTATATCAACTATAATGTATCAACTATAAAAGTAAATGTACTTTTTTATATAAAATTGTACCAGGTGGTAGACGAAGATTGAAATTGTTTGAGAACACATCGCATTCAATTCAGTATACAATAAGTGTTCTCAATAAAAAAAAGTTAGTATCCTGTATTAAAAGTTGAATTTTGAAATCTGGCATTATGTACAAACTTGTACATGTACAGTATGTTAAATGGAAGCCGTGTGTTGCTAAATAATTCGATCGTAATGAAGGACATCCAGCATGCTTATCTAATTTTTCATTTAAATTCCCACACGCTAAAAGATGCGCTTATTTAGGTTAATACCATTCCACTCGTATAGCCTTCGTGCAGGTATAATGTTTTTTGCTGAAAATTTATAAATTCGTTAACGTTCGTCTCTGAAGAATGAGCTTTAATCTTGATTTATTTCCCCAACAAAACATCATATGTTTATGCAGTTTGTTTTACTAATAATCACGAATTTTTGTACTATAAAGTTGGAGTTGAAATATTCGAGGGCATGATTTTCTGCAAGCAGGAACAGACTATAAAAAAATTATAAACTCCCATGGATAGTTTAAAAACTAAGAGCATAATCTACAATATACCATCTGTAAAATTACCTTTTTTAATTATGCATATCAAGCTGCAGTAACCACACAAACGTGTAAAATTAATTTTTTTGCAACTTGGCTTGCTTATATATACCTTGAATGATATTTATAATTAATTCAGTAAGCTTTGTTCTTGTGCTTACCTTTAATGGCAATCTTCGACCCACCCTTTCACACAAATATAAATTAAACGAAGATGAGATTAGATTTTCTCGTACTATTGTACATGTACTAATAATGTATATTACATTTTGAAATTTATCTTCTTAATGACATTTATTTATTAAAATGATAAGAAAATCAATATTCGTGAATGCAATGATTTTGCCACAGTTTAATATGGAGATTGCGCCGCACACTAAATATGTACTTACCTTAACGCTATTGTAAAGTAAGCGTTAACGACGCATGTTTGGCATGATGTCGATAGCGTTAACAATATGCTAAAATGCAGTGCTGTCGATAGCGTAGCGTAATACGCTATGAAGCGCAATCTCCCTAATATCTAATATGTAAGAAAGCACTCTATAGCCATTTTTTGCTGCTTATATGGAAACGTCTCATGCATGCAGGCAACCATTTTTTACTGAATTGCTTGCTTTGCAAAAATGTAATGTATAAATGTTACAGTATGTGGTGCTTGGGGTGACATTTTAAACCACCTGAAGAGTTTATAGCCTTATAAATATGTTGTAAAATCGTGCTTTTATGATTTTCTTGTCGGAAATAAGCCGCAAATGTGTTTATGGATTGCATAAATTCTTTTTGCAAACCAACAAAAAAGCAAAAATTGTGGCTTAGCAGCTTTTATTACAAATCTACTTGCATACCTAAAACTTTGTTTCTTAAACTTTTTTTGTTTATAGAATAAGCAATACCGTCAGTTTTAAGTAAAATGCAGTTTATATTCACAATTACATTAAAGTAATCGTAAGAAATATATTAAAGAAAAGTGATGTCGCGCCACTATAAGCAAAAATTTATTAATGTGATAGATGCATGTACAGTGCACGTACTGTATATCACTTCGTTTCTGAATGTCTTGCTTACCTTATTTTATTAAGGCCACATATTATGATAAAATGTGCTATTAGCGCCTTTAAATTAGTAAATAATTAATATACGAGCTCATGTTAAATTTATGAAACATTCTTGATATGAAATTATGCTTGCAAAAATAAACACACATGATGCTACAAAAGCTTTACACTACCATAAACAAAAGTAATTATCTAGATAAAAATTGCAGAAGTAGAATTTCATGTAGGCCCTACACAGTAGGCGGTACTGCATATTAACTGTTTTTTACACCATGTCTTGAATGCACCTCATTCACGGAATCCACACGTCAATACCCTATAATTTGCACATCAGCGCTAAAATAATGAAATGGGCCACTTTAAATTAGTAATTATTTATGTATTTATAAATGAGGTCCTTTAATTTGTGGCCAAATTACGCTTACCTGTCACATAATGAGCCAAAAAGCTCTAATGGGAATTATGGATGTCTCTACTAAAAAGGGACGATTTAAAATATACAGTACTTATTTAGAGTAGAAATTCATGTACTAGTATTGAGGGAATTCGCGTGTTTACAAGGGGACAAAAGGTTTCGACCCTCGCATTTTTTTTACCCCCATGTTGTTGAATTTTATTCCTAGCCTGTAACTACCCATTTTACCAATGTTCATGTCTGCCATGACCATGTTAGTATAGGTATACAATCTTTCTTTTTTCTATATTTTAAGACCTTCCTCATGAATCCGGCTAGCATCTGGCTGCACTTTCACATTATTTATGTAAGGATATAAGTATTAATTGTGGCTGTCTGAAACCGGTAGAATTACGGATGTACGCCACCAGCTGCTCTCCAAAAGAACAAAGCATGCAAGAAAATGACAAGGACAAAATTGCAATAGATTATGGGCTAAGGTGTTATTACATTGTAATAATCCTTTCTTGTCTCAGTTCACTCTTCTAGTCGATCTTATAAAAATGATGTTTAATGTAGATTTAAAGAATGGCTTTTAATTGCATACCCTTAGATTATAAATTTGTTGGTTAGTAGAAACCGTAAATCACCTCCTGAATTCAATCGATTTCCTATCTGAAAGCATGGTTGTCAGTATTTTAAATAGCATTAGTATGAAGTAGCCCAAATAATGGTTCCGTAAGCCTGCTCGTACACTGACCTCGTAATTCTTCTATGGAACAATTTCAATGTGCTGCCAGCTACTGTGTATGCTACACCCCATGGTGCCATTCAAATGGCAACGTGCAAGAGTGCCTCGTGTTACTTGTCCAAGAGAAATGTCAGTAATAGTTACATGTCAGTCCAGTTAGGGGAAAATGAGATTTTCGAATTCACTGTATACAATGTACTTATCCACAGTGTATACCAACTATAGTCACTCAATTTCTCAAACCCTTTAAAGGGAAGCACATGCGAGAAAACACGTAGCATAAGCCGCATTCTCACTTGACTGAAATTCATCAAGTTACAATAGATGAATTTCCATCATGTGGAAATCAAGGCTACAATACTAACATATAGAGAAGAGAAATCGAAAGACGGGAAATAACTGTTTAATATGCAATGGATGTTATTGGAAACTATTTTGTATCACTTGCTATTCAATTAGCTGTGTAAACTCAGTTAACTTCCATATAAATTATTCATGTTGTAATATGCGAATTGAGATGGGTGTACTACAATACTTTGAAGATATATTTTTAAGCACTCATCGTCAATATTTTAGAATTTGAATTGTCAATAATGTAGGAATTAATCGTCAACGAGTATTATTTTAAATCTATAAATTCCATGAAATAAAATATGGCAACCGCAAAAATTAAAAAAAATTAAATCGTAAACTAGAAAGATATTTAGAATGATTTTATTCATTTCGATATACACATATTACTATAGGAGTCAAGTTAGTGTTATATTCTTGTACATACATCTACATGTATTTTCTCCACAATTATATCAAACAACTTAAAAGGCAGTAAATATCTAAATCAATGCAGTACAATATAATGCAAAGACCTTTAGGAAACTACCAGAAAATTTATTTTTTATCAAAGACGTTGTGCAGTATTATTTTAAATCTATAAATTCCATGAAATAAAATATGGCAACCGCAAAAATTAAAAAAAATTAAATCGTAAACTAGAAAGATATTTAGAATGATTTTATTCATTTCGATATACACATATTACTATAGGAGTCAAGTTAGTGTTATATTCTTGTACATACATCTACATGTATTTTCTCCACAATTATATCAAACAACTTAAAAGGCAGTAAATATCTAAATCAATGCAGTACAATATAATGCAAAGACCTTTAGGAAACTACCAGAAAATTTATTTTTTATCAAAGACGTTGTGCATTAATTTGTATCAAATTGTTCTAAAGTTGTTTGGTATAATTGTTGAGAAAGACATGGGCATATTTTCACTCACCGAGCATTGCATACATGTACTTGTACAATTGCATTAGTGTAAATGACAATTTGGCAATTATACTTTTATGATGTAAATTTTTTTCATTTAGCCTAATGATTGGGAAAAAAATGATTTAGATTAAGGTTCTGGTACTAAATGCATAATGTACGTGTGTCCATGTGCTATATACATATGCATTTATATATACATGTATGAGTATTTTGTAGATTGTTGTATACTGAAAGATATCTACATGTACATGTGTTGTACTTTAAAACACATTTGACTCCTTAATTGAAACACCTATCAAAGAAGTTAAATGAATTCCAAATTTACTTTTGATTACTTTAACAGAACATTTAATTTGTTCGGTGTTGAAAATTATTACCATAATCATATTAACCTTATTAATACAATTATAGTTAGCGCAATTCAGGCAGGAGAAATCCATAATTGCTTCTATGGCCCACTTCTTCCTTGGAATCCTTCAAGTAATGGCCTTATTTCCTGTTGTGTCTGATGGTCATAAATCTCTGCACGTGGGAGTTCTTTCCTTCTCTTTATCATTGTAGGAGTGCGTTACATGTTTGAAATTGCGATGAAATCTTCATGCAATACAGGTTATTCCATACCATTTCTTTTCGTATATTCACTCCCACTAATAAGGCTGGTTTTTTTAGGATTTTTTTTAGTTTTCAAGTAGAATGTAAATTGGGATAACGTCAGAAGGCTAAGTTTTCGGGTTACGAAATATAATGCATATGAACACCTATCGTAATCAGTTTTTATATTTTATTCCTATACTAAAGTCGTAATATTATCTCAGCACACCCTTGCATACCGGAAGAAAAAAATCTTAGAGAAAGGAAACCCTGTTTTGTATTATATACAGTGTAGCCTACACTGTATGTACAGTAAATAAAATTTATGCCAATTCTTAAAATCAAGCAATTTCGCGGTATTTAAAACACCTGCTTGCAGGACAAGTCACTTGATCCATTTTGGACAAGTTTCTTTAAGTTTAAGATGGTGATTTATTGATAAGGGAGAGGAGAACGTGTCCTGGACACCTACAATATCTATTATTCTTATCATGCTAAACTCGCTTTATTTTTGCATGTAGGCCTACAATGTACATGTAGATTGAATCTGCAAGTTTGGAATGAAATCAATTTTGAACAACTCTAAAATGCAACTTAAATGCAGTGCATATTAGCATGTACTAGTACATTACATGTAAATACATGTAGGCACTACATGTTGAATAGCATACTACAGTATATTTCTTGGATGTTTTAAAGTTAATCAATAACTCATTCACGTTTAAAACTGGGGGAGGGGGTAATAAAATAATGTACAGTACATGTAACACTTCTTAACAGGCATGCAGATTTTGCAATTGATAAATATATTATGTTATTTGAATTCATGGTTAAAAACATGTTATTTGCAGAAATTACATGCTTTGGAATGTCTAGGTTATTTACATTAAAACATTTATAATGTAGTGTACATGTAGTTTTTTAGTTGGGCATTGTTTGTTTTTGTTCCAAAGTAATGTACTGTACTTGTAATTTATCTAATTTCCTAGTCGTAATAGGAAATTGGATTTCATGCAAATATACATTAGTCTCAATTCAAAAAAACAAGTGTTTTCAAAAAATAATTTAAAATATTTGTTTGGTATGCAAACTAAATATTCACGAATAATTTACATTAATCGAAATTTTTAAATTGACCTAAAGGTCATGATACCAGAATTGGCTGATTATTCAACTGGAAAACAATCGTAAACTATGGTGCAGTGTGTTATACATGTACAGTGGCATGCGTATCCAGGGCTGCACGCGACATACATGTATATAGTGCGCGACATATATGTAAGTAAAGCATTAACCTAAATTTAATTAAAATGTACAGGTATACATCCATGAAATCAAATGAGGACGTGATTCCAGTACATACTGTACATGTATATATTACATGTACACTGTATACTATACGTTACACAAATACATTTATAATGGAAATACTACAATTTTTATTTTCTGTAAAATGCATTCTGTTTATTTGGTAAAATGAGCGATTATGCGTAAAATAGGGTTATCCAGTTTTGTTTAAAAAAAAGAAATTGGATAAGCCTATGCAAGTACGGTACATAAATAAAAAGAAATGCATTAAATGTTTATGTAAAGTACATGTATATTTTTGTTAATTGCTTAATTGTTATTAATGTCGGGGGTATACATGTACTAGTACATGTACTATAAATGTAACAAGGTACAGTAGCTCGTGCATGACAAGGAATTTTATTAGCCTAGTGGTACATGGTATACCCATGTAATGTTCATTATGCATTTGTTTCACTGCAACAAAATTTGTATGTTGCCTAGCTCGAATTTATGCAAGCATGGCTATCAAACATGTATTTAAATTTCCATTGATGCATGTACAGTGTACGTGTATAATTTCTACGCTATTTTTTATATTTAAAACCTTTTGATTACATCAGTACAAGTGTGTTGCCATTTCTTCATTCATTTGGAATGACATATATACATGTATCTATAATCAGTGAAATACAATGTAATTAATCTAGTTATAATAGTTAGGTACAAGACTCGTTTCTAAATTAGAGGAGAAAGCATGATGTAGCATCTTTTCAAGATTGAGCAATGTGAACTACAGTGTACATGTAAACAAGATGTCGAAAGCTTGTTCTGGGTAGGAAGCCAAAGTGGTGCCTTTGGCATTTAAATTATTTCCCTTTGGTGAAAATTCTAGAAAAGCATCGTAATCATTTGTTGAATTGTCGACAGATAAAAGAATCCATGAAAAGCCTCAATTTACAGTCGTGTTTTCTTGGTTCAATTAAAATGAAAGAATCGGCGGCACGCATTTAGAAATCCATTTCATTGTTGTAGTAATGATATTATATGAAAGCAGTTGCAATTTGCTTTATTTTTGAACTACAGAAAGGAAAATCTAGCTTGTTAATCTATGCAGTCATACTTTCAATTTATCGTTTAAAATAAAAACATATTTGTAGTAAAATGGACGAAACAAACGATTATCAAATTAAAGTCATACATTTTCTTAGATAAAATGTTTTAACGTTAATTAACTGTAAATGAATTACTTTAAGTGTATCTTAAAACTCGTATTTATTAACCTCTTATTATTTCTAGTTTTAATTTTGTCTTAATAATATGACCTTAAAATACACACATACGAAGTCCTATAGCCAAAACATTGTTGTTATAATAAATATAATTTATTCCATTTCTTCAAATAAATGTTCGATTCATATTATATTTTGAATTTAAAAAATTTGTAAGCTTAAATAATCTGCATTACTGTTTGGAAAATCAATATGTTGTTTAGAAATATAGAGAAATTCTGAACTAACCTTATTAGATTGCTTAAAAATGGCAATTAAACCTCATTAGGAATTATTGACTTATTCATAAACATGTTTTCATAAAGATATTTATGAATTTGCCACAATATTCATGTTTTCATTGTTACATAATAGGTTAACCGCAGCTTATCAAGAAATAGATTAAATAATAGACAACTAATTTAATATTTAAATGATATTACATTGTATGACTTGTCGCATTTAGGAATCGATTGAGATTTACACATTGTTTAATTAGCGGTGTATGTGTGTATACATAAATCCCTTGGGAATTACATTCGTTTAATAATCCTTTATTTAATTCAATGAAACACAGCAGAATTTATATGAAGTTAGGTACATGTAACATAATTGTGCGTTTGTTTTAAAATGAATGATGCGCATCTTTAAAAATTCCTTATGGATAGTAACAATCTAGGTCTAAAAATGAATAAATAAGCCTTGTTGCATATACTAGTTTATAGTGATCTTCAGTTTCTTGTCACACTTTATGCAGTGAAAACCGTAAAGCACATAAGTCACTGAAAGGGTTAAAAACTTTGCAAAAATAATGTAAAGGGTGTTCATCCTGTTGATTCGACCTCTGTAGGCACAGATTCATGGTTATAATCTCAATTAAAGATTTCATCACGTATTTCGAACGGTTGTCAAATCCATAACTGCCAAAGGTGACACAATTCTTGCAAGCATGTATGGTTTTAAGTGATGCTTTCATGGTCGAGTTTGAGTGTATGCATCCGAAATGTGAGTTAATCCTTCATGAAAATAAGTTCCTCGTTCGTATTTAGTATACACAATTATACAATTTTATCAGAATGGTTCGCTGTTTTCAGAGTATGGCAGATATATTGGTGCCCCTGTTGAGAACCACATGAGGTGGGCATTCATTCCTCCATTAACGGAGTTCATCTACCGCCATTTACTACTCCGTGCAATCATGTTTGCACCATTATCTTCTGTCCATGATTGTATTCCTGCCAGGTATTGCCATAGATCTTTAACCGTATCATCCAGGTTTTTAATGCAATCTCAAGTTTATTGTGGATCCATATAGACATGCATGATGCTGTTAATCATCCTGCTGATATTCTCGCAGTTTAGCTTGTAAAGACACTCCTTTTACGATTCAAAGAATTTAGAAACAATTTTTTAAAAAATAACGTGTCTGAAGTTCATTTACAGTACTTTGTTTACCGTGTAAAAATTATGCTAAAGATTATATCGCTCGTAAATGGTGGTTTGGTATATGTCATGATTCATTGCAGGTTCATGAGATCGGAATTAGATTTTGTTTTAATGAGGGATTAATTAATGAGTGGAAAGAGATATCACGAGGCATCCATGCTAGACCCATAGTGAGTGGGAGTGAATTCAAGCCTCAAACAAGTTTTTTCTCCACTTTGTGATATAAGTGTCGCCCTTTTTGGGTGTAGATTTTGTACAGATAGGTCTACTGATGTATTAAAAGCCGGAAGAACATGCTAATATGTTGGCACGCTGCAAATTGGTCCAATTTTGCGATGAAAGTGGGATAGTTTTTAATTTTTCAAAAACGTTATTACTATAGCAAAGGTTGGTTAATCTGCAGTAAATACAATTACATTTATCAGTTTCTGACGAATTCCTTTGAATAAGATTTGTAGAGATTTGCTGTAATTGGGCCACTGTTTTTATCACCAGTATATTCATTTACTTTGGGCCGAGTTTTGTAGAATGAAATCCAATAATTATTGGAATTAACCAGTTCAAATAAAGCTCCAATTAATAGAATAGCTGTTCAAACAGGTATAATAAAAAATACTACTCAGTTTGATAATTCAAGTACAGCAATAAAGTAAATTTCAATTTGACAGAAGTCACGTGAACGTCTACCAGTAATAAATTTGCTTAGTTCATTTAATTTGGAAATTTTTAATGCTTTGCCAAATGCTTTAATCATGTACCACTTGAATATAGGTTTGAATAATTTTAGTATGTCTACCGTAATCCATGCCATGATTTCTATAAGATGTAAAGCACGAATATATACATACATGTAGGGCAAAATGTCCTTTAGGCAAAGTGCAGGTATGATTTAAAATGTTGGTGTCGCTACCATTATTCTTCGTGATCTGATTTCTTTTTGGCTTCTGCGTGACACTTATACATGTGCGTATGCATGTGCAACCTTTGTATACCATTTATGCAATTTTATCTCATAGTCCCCGACTTTTACGAATTGGCTAGTTTTAGGTAAACTTCAATAGGTCAAGTTACTTAAAACAATTTTTTTCTTCAAAAATGTGCCATGAAACAGTGAAATTTAGATGTCGCCATGAAGATAAAAAAAATCATGTACGTGTAAAAATAGAGGTCAGATGCAGAGTGGCTTGTATTTGGTTTTGAGGTAAAAGATCACTAATTTCTAAGTGTGTACACATTATTCTGCTGTAAAAGTTGGCACATTAAGTATAGGCTACTCCGTGAAAACACTACCCCTGAGATATTTACTGTACAATGTATAGCTGACCATGCATCTTTTTTTGTTTCTACATGTACCTCTACAGATTAGCCTACTATCTGAGCCGCTTGCCACCACCTGACAAGATTTATAATGCTTGTAGCAAATTAATTTTATCAAAACGGTGTATTTTAGATTTAGTCCATACCCTCATGTTTGTACAAATTACACTTGTTTCTTTAAATTATACCGTATTGTCAAATATAGTTTTAAAGATAGTTCTAAAAAAGCTACATGTGCATGTATAATAATGAAATGCTACACAATAATTCAAGAATTGATAAATGTTTTATACATGGGGCTTTGGTGAACTATTAGGGCATTACAGTGTGGGGCACATGGCGTACGTTGTATACCCTAATTAATACTATGGGGCCCATAACATTTCTAGTTTTACTGTCTTGTCATCTTCATGCTTTTCAACGTTAATTATACGATTATTGAAATACATTGACATATATTTTAAATCCAGAATGAGGCATATATAGCCATCTGGTGTGCAAAGAATATTATACATGCAATACATAAACTGTGACTGTTTGCCTCCTGCAAGGTCGGCTAATTTGATCAAATTTCTTTTATTATGTGGAAAATATCATCTAAAAATATATACAATTGTACATATACGCATGCAGGCATCATATTCCTTAACCTTCCATGTATATAGCACCTCGTATATTATATGGAAAATAAAAGTGAAGGTTGCCTAAAATGCCAAGGTTTTAGCATGGAGTAATAGTCTACTTATTGGAATAAACATTTTGCAGCAATTACAGGTTTGGATAATTACTTTCTTAAGAGTTTTTGAATCTGCTTTCGAAAAAAGCATATCAGGAAAGTATATGCTTGGCGTTGATGCTTCTGACTGAAAACCTTAAGTTAATATAATATATGGCTACATCAAATCTCACTTGCTAACACTTGTGGGGCTAGTTTTTAAAGCCATTGCAAGATTTTATTCAGTATTCTGAACACGATTCTAATAACAGTGCAGTCGTTTGTTTGGTTTCTGGTTTCTGAACTAGTCTTTCAACAAATAGTTTAAGATTTGTAGAGAAGTCGGTGTCAAAATCTTATTAATAGATTCCAGTGACGTGGGTGCTTTACCCAAATTGTTGACCAACATTATTATAACAATATTAATTAGTTAAATTGACTAAAAATCGTGAATCATTCGGTCGTTTTATCTATCCATGCATGCATGCAAATTATTTGAAAACATTTGACATCCTTCTATTTAAATACTACACTCTACTTTGTAAGGATACAAAAGAAACGTTTTTGAAGAATTTATGTTGTGATTTTTTTATTTGAATAGTAAAACCGAAATTGAAAAACAAATTTAACAACAGCGTGAGCAAAATAATTTTATTTTTAAGTAACAGCTTAAATTGTTAATGCTTTGTTGGAATTTAACTAATAATTTCACAATTTTTTAAACTCAAAAACCGTGTAAGTTTTGAAAAAAACCTTAAGAGGATAAATCCCTTTTATAGTAATTTTGCACAAAAAAAAATCATGTGATTAATAAATTAACTTTTTTTATTCAAATTCTTTTATAAAGAAATAGGAGTGCTACATGATTAGGAATGTAGTGAATTGTATATATACTAATAACATTATACAGTGCATTGATTTGATTTTTAATGAAACATCATTCCGGTTTGATGTAAATTTAATGTTTTGTATTTGATTCTATAAGGTTGCTTTAAAATGTAGTTATGCATCGTTGGGTGTTTTCGAAATATAATGGTGTCATTAATTTATTTTATTTATTATAATATCATCGTTTCTTCAGACTTAATTTTACAAAGCATTTCATCCCCCATATTTTACTTGTTTATATTAAATTAGGTGGGACAGTTCCACATATAATCTACGTGCATTAATGTAAAATTCAAGACCGCTGAATATGATCTTCTATAACAGTGCCCTACATTTTTATGCATGCATAACAATTAAGTGTTAGCCTACTCTATAATTTGAATGCATACATCTGTTCGCATTTTATCTTAGCGTCATATTAACCTGAACAATGTCATATCTATACTCCACGTAATTTTTAATCAGATATTTGGTGTTTGGACGTCATCTTTTGTTAATTGGTTAACTGAAATCTGGGAAAATTATTTACCAGATGTGATATCAATAGCTTATGCTAGTTTATTATCTTAATTGTGTGTATACGTGGTAGCATCTATGCAAAACATAATTTTGCAATTTGTTATGTTATTAAAATTATAATTTTTTTACTTGTAGATGCAACAGGAATGACATACAGGTGCTCAGAACTTTAAAACTATCGAATTAACCTAAAATCATAGATATTAACTCTACAACCAAAATTTTTAAAAAAACCTCGCTAACACCATGCAGGATGTTGCCGTCGATCTATTTGGGGCATAGGTTCAAGGTAAGACCACTTATTCTTCATCTATTAATTTTAGCTTATATAATTCAACTATTAATTGTACACCTTTGACTTTAGCTTTTAAAAATTGAGATATGAATTTTTCTCAGTTAAAAGTTGCGAAGGCAGACAACTACACAATTAAGGTTAAACTTCAGTGGTAGCAGTGCAGACGTCTGATACCGAATTAGTCTTATTTTTAATTGCATTAATTCTTCTTTGTAATAAATCTA
Organism: Xestoiulus laeticollis; assembly: GCA_034698905.1. Lineage (NCBI taxonomy): Eukaryota > Metazoa > Arthropoda > Diplopoda > Julida > Julidae > Xestoiulus > Xestoiulus laeticollis. Next base: position 7,450 of record JAQGCC010000347.1, on the reverse strand, counting down.
GTGAAAATCCTACAAACACGAAAACGTTCCATAGGCTAAAAAATATAGAAAATTATTGGTAAAAATGTCACGACTTGTTCAAATGATTGCAGACTTCCTTCATAGATGGTATAGATATTCCAGAGTCGATTTGAAAATGGCTGCTTTGGAAATTTGAAAATGTGCATTGTTTTATGCAAATTTTTTTCTATCATCTTAATCTTTACGTATTAGTGTGTGACCTCATACTGTGATCCTCGCATCATCTCGCCATCTTTGCAAACAAACTAGGAAGATAGTCTGTTTTGATAACACCAGACGTGCTTGAAAACCTCATGAACCATATATTGCTCATTACAGCTTCCAATTTTTACTGCTTAATCCATAGATCCCGCTTCTTCATGACTGGTCAGACTATTACAGTTAGTTTAGTTGGTTCCCAACAATTACTTCCTTATTCGTGTTGAGGGACTCAGATATCAATCACTATTGATAAGGCCATCATTTTCATTGATCAAGACATCAGTTGGCTTTGAACACGCGCTCGTTACTCATAAATGGTAATTCTTTCGAATTACAAAAAAATATCATCAGGTTACCTTTTATTTTAAATATACGAAATAGTGTCACCTGAAGATCTGCTCTTGATAAAGACTACAATGGGTAATCTTTCGTTGAAGTAATATGGAATAACTACCCTGACATGAAAATCCATTGAATAAACTACTATATTGAATGATAAAAAATGTTTGTGTTGTTTAAGGCAATGAACTCCAACGACAATTGCGTATTCAAGATTATAGTTTGGGCTCATTATTTATGAGTGAATTTAGTTCTCATTGTAAGCAGATGCTAGCCAATTTAAGACATGAACAAACCCTTGCAATTCTGCATCTCCTCCAAGGATTTTAAGTTTATTTCACCTGGATTATAAATCGATAATACTGCGAAGTAATGGTTATATAGTCGTAATACCATGTTCTTTCTTTCATGTTCATCAAAGACTGAATACCATCTAAAGTAATACTTAGTTTTACATCAATGTAAATTCCTGTTACTCAATAGATAAAACTAGGTTTTCAACAAGTGGAAATGTTTTCTTATTTCACCTTCTGAATAACTTTCACGCACAATTGAAATTTTAATTCCCTCTCATCGATATTCCCCAACAATTGGATTACTGTTGAACATTGTTAAGTATGCGATTACCACAGGATATCAACTACGAGTTTTTAAGTATTTCATTGTATTCCTGTATTTATTGGTAAATGCTTCAAAGAAGTTTTCTGAAATCTTTCGTTTAAAAAAATTGAATTTGGATGCTTTATTCAAAATAAATAATTTTGAAAGCTGTTATAATAACTTTATTGAGATTTGTAATACATGTATGTTATCATCATAGATCGAAAGAGATGATTGTGAGAAACCTAAAAATATGGAATATTCTAACCAAATAATTGAGTCTGGAGTACACTCCAAAAATAAGTTGTCACAATAGGTGTTCTGAAATACCTTAGGGGTTTTCATAATTTTTAATGGTGTTTCAAGTTATCAAATGGTATTTTGATCTAAAAAAGGTACTTTGCATTTCGAAGTACGTTTATAGGTATCTTTGAAGGTTGAAAGTAACTTTAAAGGTGCTTTGAAATGAATACATATATAGCACCTTCTATTAAAAAGGTGTTCGTGAGCACCTTTTTTTGTTCCAAATTAAATGTGCTCATAAACGTTTCAGTACATAATGGTGCTTCATGATGCAAGATATGTTTTATTTGTGACAGTGATTTATAACACCTTAATTTATTGAGTGTCAGAAACACCTTTTATTCTTGGTGTATAGAAGACAGTGATATAAAATGTATAACGTTTACATTTGATATGACATTTAAATTCAAATAGGTGTTAGGTACAATGTATTTGTGGAAGCAGTAGTGGGTGAGATTTTGATGTTTTAACTTACTAAATCAGTGACCCTTGGAGCAATATTGCTCAACTGGTAATATGGAAAACATTAGTTGTAATCTATTAAAAATTATTTTTAAAAAGGTTGATTTCCTTTATGCAAGTTTCGTTAAAAAGCCTTACCGATTAATATTTTCATCACTTTTAATCGTCAAAAATTTCATAAGGCAAGGCATTTTATAGCTATAAACCTATTTTTTATAGGTCGATAAAAGCGCTTTTTGTTGATCACGCACAGTAGCTAGAGGATTTTTAGCCTTTAGCAGCATCTAAGCAGTATCTAAGATTAATGGGATATATAGTTATACAGCCTATCCAATAAAAATGACGGTAATTTCACATTTTTAAGATCTTTTAACAATTACTAGGAAAACTGTGCTTCAGGTTATAACAGGCACCTACACATTATTCTACCATTAGGGTGAACAGCCACATATAGAGAGCTTTTTTGTCAATTGATTTAACGCCAGTATAGTGAGCCTATTTCCCACAACTATTACCTATTATCTTTATACGTTTGTCCTGGTTGTTTTTACTATCGTGAATTTATTGCCAATGAATATTGCATACTGGTATACAAGTACATATTTATTAAACACTACATTAATTCGTGATCATATACCCATGACTCACGCAAAACATAAGAAAATGATATGTAAATTTAAATATAGGAAAAATTAAAAATAAAGCTCAATAAGTCTTTTTTGCACGTGGCTTAATAATTATTCATTTATTTGGCCTCATTACAATGTTGTATAACTTTAAATTCAATTTTTTTTAACAACAAAGCATCCACGAACTCTTCAACGTCGTCATATACCCTGAATTTATGAAGAAGTTAATTTGCAGTCACCTACAATCAAGATTAAGAAAAGCAAAAGTCATGCCTCTACAGTCAAGTTTTCCTCATCAACGACTAACTTAAACGATAAACTTGTCACATATTTTGTTATAATAAGATCCCCTACACGCACCTATCAATATTGTGATAAAATTACGGTTAAATTCCTCGAGGGCTTATTATTGCAGTGATTAGCTGTAATTTTAATTATCTAAAATGCTTGGCATACAATCGCAAAACTTGATCTTTTCCAATGAGCCATATGCAAGAAGGCTACGCAAATTTAGGTCCATGTTTGTCAGCATTAAAGTATTTTAGTCCCTTGAGGGTAAATCCATTACCATTTTTACTCTTGCCAAGTGACTTTTTTGTCTATTTTTTAAAGATGCACTATCTGGGAAACATGCATGCTTAGAATAATTGCATATTCGGTTTTGTCATTGTTTTTGAGAACTTCATTGATTCCAATCTCACGCCAACACAATTCATGAAATACAGTTTCACGATTCAAAAAATGTTATCCAATACTTCGTATACCAGATCTCATGGATTTTAATCATTGTTTTTTTAGAATCCAAATGTGGTATTATGTACGTTGAACAATAAACTATATAGATGATTTCATGTATTCATTTTACACAAGTCAGATAATCACAATTAAAGACTATACCTTCATTCATGTTTAATAACACTGCTGTATTGAAATGTTTGGGCAGAAATGGGAAACAATTGCCATTTTATCTTTTGCTCTTTAATATGGGTAAATTCATGTTGTTTACATTGATTTTGCATGATTTAATAACATACTAATATTGAATTTAATCTCGATAAATGCTGGAGAAACGAATACAACAGCTTTATTGTTTAGTTGTATTGTAGGCAATATATAGTTTGAACAACTTGGCTCTTGATGCTCCTAATATTTCTTGTGATCCAGAAGATCAACGAAATGCTTATGTATGGCCGATGTATAAATGCACAATTCTTGCATTTCTACACATGAATTGTGATATTTTATGTTGGCTATACTTTAGCATCTGGCTTGGTACGAGAAATATTATCCTATGAATTGGCAACTAACAAGAGGATGATCAGAAACACTCGTTGTCTGGACATTGTCTACAAGATTTTGCTTTCATACAAGAAATTCGAGTTGCACATACCTGTTCATGAATATTCACGTGACTTAATCGTGCGCCTATTTTGGCGTGCATCGTCATCAGCAAGAATCCTTATGGATGTACCAAAATATGTAGGCTTTTTTTTTCTGTTTTGGTATGTCCGCATTTTCACCCATTCACAAGCGACCTAATTCGGAGATGACGACACCTGTAGAGGGTCAACTTCAGAGTCAGAGAGCACATATATAAACGGTGGGCTTCTCAAAATGAACATCACAACTCCTCCACCGTTGAGAACTAATACTCCTATCTCCTCTTCAGGAAAAGTAATAGGCAAATCCTCAGGTGAGTTTTGAGTTTTCATTTTCTGCTGTTTATCCTCCATTTAGTCCGAAACGAGGCTCGCCATTCTCCTTTTACTGGTACTTGTAAAAACTTGATCTTTGAAACCATTCTCCAAACTTACAATAACTCTGAAACAAGTATTTTCTAAAAAAGTTTGGTATTAACAATATTTTTCTAAATTTCATCTAAAATCATTTTTTTGTTTTACCTAATGATCTGTAATTACACTTCAATTGCATGCATTAATGTTTGTTTACTGAATTTTCCTATTATGTAGGCAAAATATGCTTTAGGGATAAATCAAATTCTATACCGATTTATTGTGATAAATAATCTCCTATTTTGTTGTAAGAAAATGTGCATATTGTACTATATTTTTCTCATATCTGTCAGCTGGCAAAAACAAAAGTCAATATTTGGAGAAATAACTCTAAAATCATTATTGTTAATCGCTATTAAAATATAAATTATAAAATATGGATATAAAAAAACCTTATGTATATCTAGATTTATCTCGTTCTAAATTGAAATTTTTCATGCCATTTAATGGAGAAAGTTTTTATTTTTTTTTACAAAGCATCTATCAAAAAAATAATTTACCAGAGATCTAGATTTAACGAGAAATTTATTCATTAATGTAAACTAGACATCCCATAACATCACGCTCTTAATTATTTAATTAACAAAATTTAAAAAACGGTGCTAAAAATATAGGTCCTTAGCATGTATCCTTAATTAATCTACTCATTAATTAAAGTAAAACTTAAACGACAGTCTTGATCCAGTCAGCCACCCACACAATATCTTGTTTTTCGAAACCCTGTAGTTTCTCTAATCTAAGAAGCCATAGATCACCCAGGTTGCCTTTCTTTTCACAATTTTGCTGAAGACTCGTTTTCAAATTTGGGACAATAACCCTGCTTAGTTACGTGAAGTTATTCCCGTCATCTTCAGAAAAGAGAGTTCGCTGTATTGTTTAAGTATGACTTTTGGAAACGGCCATAAACCATAAATCAACAGCCCTACCTGTGACTGCGTGCAATGACTAAAAGCAAGAGTTAAGGAAGGTTCATGTGCCGGTGGCCTCTGACCCTATACTGTCAGACTAGCTCGTGAAAGAGGGTCACGTCGTTCTAATAGTGTTAAAGTTAACTGCACTTCAAACAAACTGGAAACAACATTCTACTTGTTTCCATCGCACTTTGAAAATCAAGTTTTTAAAAAAAAAAAAATATATAACCAAAAATATATTTTTGATAAACAACTTGTTTATTAGCTTCTGCTTTACTGTACTACATGCACGCGGTGAGAGGTTGCCTTGTTAGTGATAAAGTACAAAAATCGATTTGCTTTCTCCAAATTTTAACAATCAATAAAGCTAAGCACGTATTAGCATCCCATACTAAAGTGCTTATTCTGAAAACACGTTTTGATACTGTATTTGGATATGCTTAAACAATGCATAGTATTTTTCACTAATGTGTCCTTAAAACAAAATCATGTTTGATTAATTATTTTTTATTTTGGTTTACAGGTAAATTATTGCCAAACTCCAACTTATAACAATGAACAAACTCGTTGCTCTCGGTAGGATTTTTTTTTCTTCAAAATAGTAGGCTGAAATTTAATTGATGGAATTCTATGATGACTATAACCATATTGGACATTGTAAATTTTCAGGTCTTGTCTGCGTCGTTGTGGCTTTCACATCAGCCCTGGTGAGTTTTTAGTATAAAATTTCCAGATTAAAACATAACATTTAGTTTCATGAATAACAATATGTAATTGCTCCAAAAAACCTTTTTTTATCATAGGTTAAACGCCAAGCAACTAGCCTGGTGTTGCCAGATGGCGCTGAACTCATTGTAGGTCAAATTGTCGATGGATTCTCCTGCGAAGGAAAGATCTACGGCTATTATGCCGATGTTCCAAACAGATGCCAGGTATAATGGTTATGGGAACAGCGTGCCTTGACACTGACAAACAAGGACGTTTCGAAATGGCTTAAAATCACATGTAATTGGCACCAGAGCCACGTTTTAATCGCATTAATGTCATCCTCGTAGATCTTCCACGTCTGCCTTCCAGAAATCCTGGCTGACGGCACTCCCCAGACCAGAATATACAGCTTTTTCTGTGGTAACCAAACTGTCTTCGATCAAGCTAATTTGGTTTGCGCATCTTTGGAGGAAGCCACTCCTTGCGATCAGGCAGAATCTTTCTACAGTGTCAACGAAAATTTTGGCAAAACTGACCGTCCTCTGCAAACTCAATAAGAAAGTTGACATAATTGAATAATGGATATTTTGTATTTTGTACCCGTATACAGTCCTTTTATGAGCTACTTGTTGTTTATGCAACAGGGACTCATTTTGAGGACTCAGGCTTTATTATGAACCAAGTTGAGGTTTATTCACCTTGAAGCACTTTGCATGCCCCAATTCTTTCATGCCATTTTGATAATTTTATTAAGTCATGTAAAAATTTGCTCAATATTAACTCACGTGCCCAGACGCTGTCTAAATTCTTAGTACTGCCCCATCCTTGTATTTATTATTCTCTTAGTGATATTAAAAAGACGAATATTCCTCGGGAATTTCGTCTTCTAATGTAATTACTGTGAAACTGGGTTTTTCTTCAAATTTGTACAAATAAACCCTGCGGCGGGGAGTATGTCGAAATACGTAATGTTGCCAACTTGTTCTCACTATATTATGGAAAACTGGAATTTTCGTAAAACTGGAATTCTGGTTCATTGTATTCATTGCCTAAGTATTCAAGTCATGGAGAAACGTGTTGGTTCCATTACTTCGCTGAGCTTTTATGTTTACTGCTGTAATATTTTGGCTTTAACTTAAAAACAAAGACACCCATGGCTGTATGGGTTGTTGTAATGGGGGTTTGTACGATTTGAATGGCTTGTAATAACTCTCAATGTCTCTATGTGGATAATATGTTAATATCTTGTAAATTAATTTTGTCGCTGTTCTTTAGTTGTAGTACTGATTTAATTGTTGCAAAAGAAAATTGTATAAAAATATAAAAGAATGAAATAAAAATGATAAGCAAATGAATGCATTGTTTTGATGTCGTGTCTTTGTGGTGCACTATATACATGTATATAGATATTCAATTCAATTCAATTCCTTACCCTGCAGTCAGCATGTATATTATGCCATGTGGCAGGGGGCAAAGTGCCAGA
>JAQGCC010000346.1:0-40679 GCA_034698905.1 Xestoiulus laeticollis | reverse complement strand
CTCAACTTGAGTTTTTTGAAAAACTCAGCCGAGTTGAAGCTAAGTCGCCTTTTGTTGCGCAGCAGTGGTACGGGGGTTAATGTACCCCCCACAGCAAGAAGTCTAACGGTGATAGGTCAGGTGAACGTGGATGCCATTCGACAGGGCCACCTATACCAATCCATTGACCTGGGAAGCTCCTAACAAGCCATGCCCATACATTACGGGCATAATGAGGTGGTGCACCATCTTGCTGCAGCCATAATACATGCAGTAGCCGGTTCGTTCTTAATAAATCACCCTGTATATGAAATATGTGTGTGAGTATGTGCGTATTTTTGTGCAAAAACGTTTATTCCATTCATCTGATTGCTCCCAAATTTTTCACAAGTATTCAGCAACCCAGAAAAAATACAGGGTGGTCCATTGGGATCACAACATTGGAGAAGAAAGGTTCAAAACAACAACAAATTACCTTGCAATTAGCACTGTTACAGTACACTGTATATAGCAATATAATTCTCATCCACTGCTCATATGAAACTGATCATTGCATACATACTGCCCTAGTCGAAGAATAAAATAAGCTCTACTGTACTTATATTTGGAACTGTACTGATCATACTATTTATTACACTATTTATGGCATACATGTACAGTAGAGCCTGTCTAAAAGCATCATGTCTAAAAGAATATCCTCTCTAAACGCATAAATTGCACCCTGCATGCAGTAAACAATTTATGAGCATCAGTAAAAACAGTTGCAATATCAGTAAGAGCTGTACTGATGTCAGTAAATGTACTGACACCAGTAAGATATGTATACTAACATCATTAAGATCATACTGGTATTTGAAACTGTTCTGTATTAATCCAACGACCAGGGTGGTTAATAAAAATGAAAAATTGTAATTCTGTACCTTTATAGTTGCTCTTAAAATACAAGTAATTATCGTAAACAATAAAAATGTGCACATGGTTTATAATATTTTTAATTAGGACGAAATCACGGTCAACCATTCGATCAATTTGAGATAAATATCCCGTTTAAACTGATGCAGATACAGGTGAGCTTCTTATGCAAACTACATCTATTTCTACTACCGTTAAGACACTAAAAAGATAATTAAGACGCTAAAGATCCGAAAGAATTAACAGACACCTGCTATACGGGAAACGTTGCTCAAAAATTCGTGTTTGCATAACTGCAGGGCCAAAATAGTTATACGATTTGATTAAATATGCGATTATAGCGCATAATGTCCTCCTCCTTTCTTCGTAGATTGCATAAAGCAACAATGATAAACAAAGAGCAAGGGATGCAACATTCCCGTTTGATAAATCTGCATGAGCAATAATTCATGAGCAAAGATATGAGATGGCAGATTGACTTTTCTCCTACCCCAGGCAGAGGATTTTTTGTTCTCATTATCTGAATTTGCCGTCGTTCTAAAGCGGGTTTCAAACCCCGCACTGTTTACTGCATTGTTGTCAAGGTGCGCGGAGGGGGATAAATCGAAAAATACCCAGCACCTGTTACATGAAACGCCAGGCATTTTAAGAAATCTTCCAGTATACAATAGACCTTCCTCTTATTGTGCCAGTCTGACATTCACGGTGGGCCATTGTACTAGCGTCAGGCAACACGAGATTCAACAAACGCTAGCCTAATAAAACACTTTCTATACGTTGGAAGAAATAAGAAAAATTGGATATGCGCTCACCGTGCTCTAAATGCTTCTTACAACAAAACCAAGCGAACTTTCTGATTTCTACGCGAGTGCATACGTAATGTTCCGGATGATAATTAATTATTCGACCAGAAAACGATAAAAATCTAATAAACCGTGATACGTATATACAGGATAATACCCCTTTTTGCGATCAGGATACGTTCCTGGAAAAAGAGCGTTTTCGCGAATCTGCTGCTCTCAAAGGGGTCGTTTCGACATGTACATGGCCTATATTTAGAGATGAAGCTAGTCGAGCCGTTCTTTTCCTATGAGTGATGGCACGGTGGCTTAATGTTATTACTCCTACCCGTCCTGTAGACAATTGATTAAGGTATATACCCGAGGTAAATGTACTATGCAAGTACATGTACATGAATATTATGTAATTTTTGCGAAATAAACGCAAATTTAGATTTCCCTTTCATGACTTAGTGGTCCTCACCTATAGATAACATATTCATGTTTTTCATTTAATCAAATTTATTTTAAAGATCGGTCACTTGAACTCATCGAGATGTTATGTCTTCGTTTTACAATATTCGATAGCTTGCAAATATATGGGGATTTGTACTTACAATGTAATTGCAAGCATAGATTCAAGATGTTTGATTTGATGTTTAAACGCATATATTACATCAACGAAAAATGTCTTCAAATATAGCTACATCATAGGCCCTACTACAAATCAAAACATCTTAAAATATAAGATGACCACGAAATAGGATGCAAAGATGCATTTTTATGACTATTTTAACTGATAATTAGCTGCATTTTATAACAAGATATATTAAACAAAATGCAAAATATATATCTTAAGTTAAACCAAATTCGCGAAGGTGCAACATAATGTCTTATTTCTAGGACAGTTTTTAAGATGTTTTGATTTATAGTTCAGATTTTCTTGTTTTGTGTTATATACAATTCCTTATGGAATGTATTATGGAAAATATCATTTTTATACCAATTAAAAATTACACATCATGTTTTATTACAAGATTCTCATTTTATTATGACGGGAGTCTTATAGTAGACTCATAAATTGTTAATATTAAGGGACTCTTGCCATAGAGTTCCATAGAATAAAATCCCTTTGATTTTGGAGTCGCATTAAGTCCCATTGGATGTCTCATATATTATTCTCACTAGTCTCATTAGCAAGTCTTATTGGTCTCATAGCAAAGTTCCATAGTCTCATATAATCTCACAGATTTTCTTAATGAGACATAATGAGATTTTTTACTAGGGTAGTGCTGTTGGTAATTTTATTTAAGCTACGTATACAATCCCTGCAAACAAGACTTCAAAAAAATAACGTTTCCTTGACAATTTTATTTGTAAGATTGTCAAGTTTCTTGTTAGTTTGTGAAGTATATGACCATGTTTCTTAAAGTTAGATTTTTTTTAATTAAATGAGGTAGGAGATTCAATTTTCAGGAGAATACTCATACGTCAGTAGCAACTTAGACATCACAGCATGACATATCTAACACCACTGAAATGATTTACTTACATGATATAGCTTTTCTTATAGGCATGAAAATACATGTAATGTATATAGGAAACGAGATTGGTTACAAGGAATAATAAAACTTTTGAATAAGTCCATATAAATATCCATATAAATATTTGAGAGATGGAAACATTTGCAGAATATATGTTGATAGTTGCCCTTGAGATATCTGGCTATCCTTTAAGTTTTGACAGTTCTCTCTATATAGCCTATTGACAATTTTCAACACAATTGCTCTGGTATTCGCCAGTCCTCCTATAGCATAAAATTGACATTAAAGACAAAGATTTTAGCGTTTATTCAGTCTATACTAAGTATCAAGTGGACACTAGCTGTTGTTGGGTTCGTTGAACTACCAACGTAAAGTTATCTATACCAACAACGCCTTTGACGCAATAAACACCATCTACGGTTCCCTAATACCATGGCCATGATCGAATTAGCCTTTTGTTCAGGGTGGGGCATTGCCAATGGACCCTGCAGCCACAAACTCGGTGAAATATTACACCATTATACTGCAGTTTACCCTTCTGAAACTCCTTTTGGGTGTGGATTCCCCAAATATCCCCTCAGGTTGCTTCACAGTGTAGGCTCCACTTCCATTATTCTGGCATTAGTCCAGGGCATAAGGTAGATGATAACCTAGTTACCTAATCAGATTATTAGAAAACAAACTAAAAAAGGAAGATATAGAGGTTTCGGGTGTGGTACTGCTATTTTTGAAGTTGTCATGGGTTTGATCTCTTAATCCACCAAGCCAGATGTTGTGGTCCAAATGATTCTTTTTCAAATATCGATAGGCTTAATTAAATACTAGAGCAAGCCACACCCCAAACCCTTTATTCTAAAACTACAAAATTTAGTGGGGTCAAGGAACCCTATTTAATTCTGAAAGCCACAATCAATTCAAATTATTGTCGGAAATATAAATGGTTTCCTATTTTACAACAGTTAAGAATATAAAGAAACTGAGTTATCAACTTTAGGTTCATTATTAACTAAGGAATGAAAATCTCTCATTAAATTGCCCGGAACAATTAATTACGTTTTCGTTAATTAGATTTGAATCGATGTTAAAATATAAATAAATATAAAATGACATGCTTCCTATTATCTCAACATAAGATACTAGTAACTAGTATGTACATTTTCGGAGAAAAAAGTGAGCTTTATTATTTAACATGAATGCCATATTATAGATTCTACCAAAAAATTGAAGTGTTTTTTTTTACGTTAATAACATAGCAAGATCAATATATACGCCTCTTTTACAGTATAGTTATCTCTAAGAATAAACAAAATCTATTTCATAAGTTCTATTTTGCATTTGATTATTGCTGTACTGTATATTTACATAAACAACAATTGCTTATATTGCAATCATCTGCAGACTTGCAAACATGCAGTTACGAGCACACTCATTTTAACCCTGAGATTGACTCTTGAGATACAGAAAGTATGATATATATTTTATGATTTCATTTATTTTAAAGCACGGAACAAATAAAGTACATATATGAAATGAATTTAAAAACAGCACATGAAGATTATTACACGGCGAACGGCATTTGTCAAAAAATGAATTGATCCATTTATAATGAACTTCTTAATCATTTCGCAACTTTACAAATTGCGAAAATATTATGAAAGGAAACGTTCAGATTGAGTGCGAAAACGTTGATGATGAAATATGTGGCATAATCCGTAACGCAAATTCTAGCGTTAGAGCCGATGTACGAGTATACGAGTTGTATGTCTGCCATTATTGAAATTGCCAAAGCCATTTTTATTTTACATGTTTTACGACACATACGCAGCAATTCACTTTACCGTTGTATATGCACTTTGTTCATCAAAGATTTAAAGTTGATCATGAGCTCACACTGTTCAAAATTCAGAGAAAGCTTTAACGTCATCGAAGATTTTGTTACAAGTAAATGTTATTTATGGAACGAATATCATTTCTCAAAATTTTATAAAATTGAACATGTTAGCAGAAGTCTATATCGAATGGAAAAAAATAGTAGTAAATAACGAAAACTTTTATTTTTTACGCTGTTTAGTTTCCATGAAGATCTGACATATTCAGCATAGTATACCGCGTTTATGCAGAAAATGTACTATATGCATTCGAGATTTTTGACGTTTCTTTAAAAACATAAAATTCGTTTTTATTCGAAAACGAGCAACTTTCTTTGATTAACTATGAAATTGCCTGCAATGTATACATTTTTTTTCATAAAAAAGCAGCCTTAGAAGAATTAGCTATTATATCCATATCAAAGGGTTACTGAATTTGGAATTTTCTGTATTTCAAACAAAGCATGCATTCCTTATAGTGTAATAGTAAAAAAACTTAAGATAAATAATCAATAAAACTGCCAAAATAAAGAAACATTAACTATTCCTACATTCTATCTGTTTATGCAGAAAGTCTGTATTTGTCATAGGTCTAGCTCGAATAAATGATTAATGTCATTTAAATTGTTTGAAAGATTTACTGGAGGCTATACTGGGCATATTATTCTATTATATGATTTCAAACTTGTATTATAACGAGATGTTAAGTCTGATGAAAACGATAATGGACATATAGATTCAGTTATAACTGTTTGAATTACGGAGCAGCATTAGGTAGGTTGAAGGTCTAATCTCGGCGTGCTATACATAAAGCATGACGCCTAAACACCCGCTTTGTCGTTTCAATTTGAAATGTTAAACAAATCTCTATTGAATAGGCTTCATCCTTTTGATGACAGTCCTTTTAAAGATTTTGACGAGCGGTAGCGCTTTAATTTCGCCGTGGAAAAATCACAAAAATACGAATGCCAAATCTCATTACTCATACAGGAATTAGCTTCATCTATTCGCTGTACCCATTGACACCAAATTCAGATATGCCAACACTTTGTCGCATGGATAAAGTACATATACAGGGTCTACAAATAAATATGGATGACGAAGAAATCATCTTCACGCAAAATGTCAAGAATTTTATATTGTATGGCTTTTTAAAAACCAAGGCTACGTCAGATTTAAATTGACCGTATACAACGTAACGAGTGTTAATGAGTTTCATTACATTGAAATGACAGACAGCTATGCGGCCAAAAAGCTGGCCAATTTAATTAAAAGATAGACAGCAACTTCCTGTTTAATTCGTTTGGCCGTTGTGCATTATACACGCTGTTCAAAAATCCATGCATTACATAGCATTTCTAATGTTCGGTTGGTAAAATGCGAATTTAAGGTGCATTCAAGATTTCATATTAAATGATTAAAATTCTGGAGTAATTATTTTTACCGATCGTTTATTCCAATTCCATTTCGTTTTCCATTCAAAAAAAATAATTGGTTATGGAAATGCACGAAGTTACCAATCATTTCATATGCATTAGAACGCGAAATTCAAATAAGATGCAAAAATAATGTATAATTTCCGGGATTAGAATCGTTAGTCGTGTTGACACGCATTGGAACATTCAGGTATTTTAAACTTAATGCTGCTCTGACATCAAGCACATCTTTAACATATTTCAACTTTATCAGAATCAAAATTGGATAAACAGCTGATTTTAGTTGCATGAATCGTTGCAAACAATATACAAAATATAAATCATAATACAAGCTCATTATCCTCTAAAGCAGCATATACATATACCTACAATGTTAACTTTTCATAATTTTAAAAAGCCATTTTCTCCATAACATATAAAAATAAATTAGATATATTTATAAAAATTACACTATAGTCAAATTCAACAGCTTAAACTTATAATTGCATATATTTGAAATAGGCGTATCCTTGTTGAGCCACTAGCTGCCCTATATAAGACCTTCTTCACACCAACGTTGATGTATATCAACTGAAGTGGATCAAGAAAACTTTTGCGTGTTAATTCACACTGACTCAGTTAAACTGGTCACTTGACCTAGTATACAGGGCACAGTATACTAGGTCATGTGACCAGTTTAACTGAGTTCTGTGGTGTGAATTAACACGCAAAAGTTTTCTTGATCCACTTTAGTTGATCTATGTCAACGTTGGTGTGAATCAGGTGTAATCGAATGATAATACTATAATTGAAAAAAACAAACATTTATTTCAAAAATAACAGGAGAAATACTATATATTTATAAATTTAAAAATTAACATTTATTACAAATATAACAATACTTACGTTAGCTTATTATCAAATTGCAAATGTACCATTTAATTATGCACGTTCGTAAAAAAGTTCTTTATCTGTATGGAAAGTAAAAGGCAAAACTTTTCTAAGAAGCTTCAATCGATTTTCATATAAACTATTTCAGTTCCGGACAAAGTTTGTAACTTGGAAACGCTTATAATTCACATGACGATAAATTAACTCGTTACATAATACGAGCACTTTATGTTAATGATTGGCGGTCTAGCTACTGTTATATTTGTTATTAGCTAAGTGGAAATCCCTGGTGGGTGATTGCGCACGAAAAACAATAAGATGCCATTTTTATTATTACTCCGCGTACTTAAATCTTTCGGGGCGCTAGCTGCTATTACAAGAAACTCTATTAAAGGTTTCATGTGCTTTCTACAAGTACAAAACACAATGTTATGAAGCAAGAACTACGATAATATGGGCATGCATAAATCCAAAAGATTTTCCGATATATTTCCAGAAATTAGGTTTAAAGTCTAAATGAGATCATGGTATTCACTTCATAATATAACATCCAGATAACATATCATCGTCCCTTAACTGCAGTATAACATTAGGCTAGGCTTCAGAAAAGATACATGTAATTAGACTCCGAAGGAACTTTTGATGGAGACAATATCAAAATATTACCCTATAGACACATAACATTGCAACGCATGCATGCAATAAAGCTTATAAATTCTAGCATCGAGATGCAGCTATAGTAATGCAAGATTTCAATTAATCAATTCGTTTAAGAAATTCATTACCGGTATCAGACTATGCAGGTGTCATTCGTGTGTGTTTGTTATATTTCATGGTAGTATATTTAACAAGTATAAAATTGATATCACCAATCATTTGTTTATATTATAATAATCACCCTTCCACATGACGCTAAGATATAAGTTTTTGATTTGTTGACGGAGGCTTGAGAACACTGGCCAAGCTTGTGATATTCAGTATTCTGACGCCAATGATAATATAATGGCGCTTTATCTATTAGCATTGTAAATAAATAATTTAAAAATAAACACCTTTATAAATTAAAAAAAACTGTGCAGACGATAACGTTTAAATGGATTTTCTCAAAAATGTAAACAAAGTATATAGTTATAGGCAAAATCAAATAACGTCAATAATTTAAATATCAACCCAATATTAAATGTCAATATAAAACAGAAAAATTTGTCTACAACTACAAAACGTTCTACAATGCTTGAAGAGCTAGAGGATACTGTATTTAGACAGAATGTGATAACAAACTTACCAAAATATGTTTACATCAAAATGTTGACACGTTAAATCATGACCACATGCATGTTCGTTTGCAAGTTATTCGAGACACTTTTTAAACTGGCTAGATTTTAGCGTTAGATTGCAGAGTCACTCTGTAATCGTAACGAGGCAGCTAGTGCGCTGACAAATTTTATCCACTTATTTTTTTTTTCAGCTTTCTTGGTTTAGGCTGCCATGGCAAATGCAGTTAAGTCACGAAGTCACGGTTGTTTTGTTGATCTAGCAAAAATCATTTTGAAATTGTCTAAGTTGAATTTCAGTATATCTAATGGAGTCAGATAACGATCGTTGCTTGGAATGGCAAATAACATTAAATAAATACTGTATATCCTTATCTACGACATCTAACGAAAATTAAAAATCCTTTCAGAATGCAGTCCATGGACTAAGATAAAATTCACAATAAATAATCTCGTCCTTGGCAGCTAATCTGATATATTCTAAAATAACATGGAAATCAACCGAGAAAGATGCGCAAGAAGGCATTTTGTCAAGTGTGCGTACGTATTCTAAAAGGATGCTCGACCTAAAATAAAATGTAACCATGTTTTGAAATTGTCAGAGGATTAGCATTATTAAAAAAAGAACTTACTTAGACCTGAATTTAATATATTGTTGAGGCTACATGTACATATATGGAAGATGAGAAAGAGTATAAAAATGCAAAATGAAACATTATCCTTATAATTCCAAAGCTCGGTTTTACCATTGCTTTCATGTAAATAAAAAAAAGTTTAGGATTACTGAAAAAGAAGTAGGTTTCTGTGGGCTTCGGGGAATATGATGCTGCATAAGGAAATAGCAAAGATCTAAGTATGTAAAGAAAAGAGGGGGAGAGAAGCCGAGGGTACACATAGAGGATGAAAAGGGAATTGAAGGAGAAGGCAAGTGAGGATTGGAAATCAAGTATCTAACTTACATAAGTGCATCTTTTGTGTTCATATGGAAAATTGAAGTTACAGTAGTCAAGTTGAAGAAAGAAGTCGTCATGGTAACAAAATAGCGTTGGCAAGAATCAGGTAAGAAATAAAGGTGGAGATAAACGCGAGGGCAGAGGATGAGCGAGAGGGGAATTGAATGGAATTAAAGGATATGGCAGTGGTATCAGTGGTATATACCAGCGTAAATACCGAAAGCATTAAGACTAACTTAAGCCAGTTGGAGGGTAGAATGGCAGTCAAATTGACAGTATGGAGGACGGGCTATTGGAGATTCCTTTGTACAACAACTTCATTTATTGCAGGACTTTGGTGCTTGCACGGGAGACGATCGGTATATGGTAATCAACTGATTAAGCATGCATGCATGGTGAAAAAGTGTGTTGTCAACACATTTAATCCATCCTATTGTGCTATGGCAAAGACACAATAAACAGAACCGAAGAAAGAATTAGCGAATGAGCATTAAGGATTCTTGTCAACACCGACATTTCAAAGATCTAATAAAAACGACTAGCAGCTTAGAAGCAGTATACAACGAGCGTTAGAATCACTACCTGAAAATTGAGAACGCACTACAAAACAAGTGAGCCTAATAAACAGCCAAACGCAGGTCAGAATTCACTTTGCAAAATTGGAACACAAATAGAAATCCTTTGTTGTTTAAATGAATACCGTGCAATGTTCGGAAGTTGTAAAGACATAAACAAGCAATTAAGTACAAAATCAAGACTTGAAAAACGTTTAGATAACGTTTCAGAGAAAATGTTAAGATAAGCTCATGTATAGAAAATGATTTCAAACTTTTGAACTATACTAAGCCTTTCAAAAATCTACAATGGAATATTTTTCTATTAATCAAGTTTTGTAGAAAAATAACAAGATACATTTTATATCTTGAATGTAACTAGAAAAGATCAAAATGTGCAGTGAATGCTCACTACTATAGCGTGCTACCCCTAATGTTGGCAATCACTATGAGCATGCGAGTATGTAAGGTTTGCCACCCTTTTGAGGAAAAGAACATGGGGCTGGTTTTTCATAAATCATTTTAACGAGGATGTTTCAAATCTTTAAGAAAATTTACGTTACAAATATTTGTGACCTCTTATATATCAATTGAAAATGGAAAAACATTAGAATTGATCATCGAAGACGAGATTATTTAATCGATTAAAAACGTGATCTGGATTTTTTTCATTGAGAAAATATCGCTTTAAACAATTAACGTATACATATAACGTGCCGTGACAGTAGCTAGAAATAGCGGCACGGTCGTTTGGGCTTTCCGTTTACGTTGCGCGTCATAAACGATGCGCAGGTGCCAAAAGACCAATCGTCATTCGCTAAAAAACAGTTTGTGACAGGTTTATGATGCGCGTTAATAGTAATTAACGTACCGTAATCGCTTGCGCTAGCTGCTATTTCTATGTAATGAATAAAAATTCAATCCTTTTTCAGTGTGTAGAACTATTTTTGTGCACCGTGTGTTAAAATACTAAAATAGTACAGCATTGATTAGAAAATATAGAAAGCTGAAATATACATTAATTCTAAATCAAGTTATTTTTCACTTACACATCAGCTGTGCTTATTGACAAATAAATTATTGAAATAAAATTTTGTAATTAATTAAGTTATAACGTGTTATTTTAATTACGTTGTCTTTGATCAAAGCACGAGTTTATAAATTGTATTACATGTACCTTTGCAATAAAATAAAGACGCTAGATTTTTTTAATTATTTAAGAATTGCATTCGTTGCAGATAAATAACTAATATTGTCCTGAAAACCAATCCTAAAGCCCATGCGTTATATTGTATTGCATCTGATTCTCAATTTTACAAAAAAACTATAGTAAGTTGGAATTCATTTTTGGGGGTTTTTATCACATCAGATTCACAACGCCTATAATTATAAGAATTTCTGTCATTGTGTAAGAATTAATAATATTATTAAACCGTCTAAACGTCTAAAATTGTCCTTCATTTTATCCCTATTACGGAGATTTTAATGAAATGTTTAAATATTTAAGCGAGCAATTTCAAAACATTGTTATATAATGTATTTCGGGTAAGGTTATTTGCCTGCAAATTTTCGCGCATGCGTATTTGAACATCGCTGTGAATATTTTTTTTTCAAAGTTTCCATGCGTTCATGCATAAACTTACATACAAATTCGACAAAGTGCGTACGTGTTAAAATGTTTTTCAATGTCTTTCAAGCTTTTTTTTGAAAAAAGGTTTGTGAAAAAAGCTCGAAAACCTTATAATCGAATCCATGTCGCCTATAATTCATAAATGTCATTGGCTTTTTTGTCCATGTAAATTGCTTACAGGCAAGCGAATTAAGGAACGTGCCTCGCACTTTATAAGTTGGCACGTGAATGGCGTTGCTTAGCAATATTATGATTTATCACTGAATTCCATGCATATAAACCAAGTAATTATTACATTTTTACATTATTCTTTTAGTCATATTGCCATTGCACGTCCTTACGTGAACAAAAAAATATTAATTACAAACCAGGAGGCATGAAGTTAAAACCGAATGGGATGAGCCTTATCCCCCTTGATGCAATCAATTAAAACCCATATACGCCTTTCGAAAATAACTCAGAATTATGCGCAGGATGTGGCGATATTAAGTGTGACGGAATTCGCGGATTCCAAAGCTCCAAGGAGCCGTCGCTAATGAAAAGTACTGCACTGTCTCTATGGCACTAATAAATGGTCGTCAGGGAGACCTATCTCGTATGCAATAATTGAAAAGCATCGGGAAACCAACGTCTTTGTCGTGTGTCACAAATGTACTTTTGTCAACAGATATTAGTGATTTCCATGAAATCGATGTCCTCTCTCGTACGTCTTACGTCAGAAAGCACTCAAAACAGAGTGAATTCCAGGGGATGCTTCAGTTCACCAAAACTGACAACTGTGCCATGCTGCGGCTAATCCCTCAGAATAACTCAAGGAGCACCAGAGAGAGAGGCTCATTCGCTTAAATTTCGTGCAATAGCCATTCTATCCCAATTACAGCTTTCCATAACATTCAGAGGTACCTGTATACCTAAAAAAAGCAGGTATTAAGCTTGAATGCAATAAGTTTTCTCGTATTTTGGCATTTTTGTAATTTATTTTAACCTAAATACAGTAGTTTCAAACTGTTTTTACATATGAAATGTCGTCACATTCACTTGTAAATATATACATGTAGTATTAATTACTAGCCGAAATACCCGGGTTGAACGTCCACAGTCCGAAACAATTAAAACATCGAATGTAAAACAAATTCTAAAATCTCACACTCAAGAACAAGGATACCGTAATACTCGTAGACCTAAGTCATATTGAAATCAATATGACCCCTTTTTTACCCATAATTGATATAGGCCCACATATACATTGTGAATATAACTGTCCAATAAATAATTGTATATTTGCAAATTTAACCATTCATAGTGCATATTTTTTAATTTCCTTTGTTTAATATTCTAACTTATTAAAAATTCAACTAATTTTATAGTATAAAAGTGGTGAAATAGATGCATATTTTTTTCTTATTTCGTGGACATCTTATAATTTTGATTTGCAGTGTATATGTAGGCTATGTCATATTCGGTAAGAATCGTGATATTTATACTATGTCATTTGTCATATATTGCATCCTGTAACGAGTGCAAAGCAAAATTCCGTTGGTCCGACACTGCTTATATGAATACCACTAGCTGGTGAAATAAAACTATAGCTAACGAAATCCCTTGCCCTTTTTAAAGAAGAATAAAAAGACTGGCATTTATTTTTATCCTAACGCGGCTCATTGTCGTCATGTGCAAGTCCACCATTGGGAATTGACCAAGATATGGCAACGTAACTAGAGCATAAGAATTGCATTGATTCTTAAACCTGTCTTGAAATCGTGTATTTACCAAATCTCGTCTATTTTCGCGTGGTATTAAGATGGATGATAATAAGAGTTGATCAGTGGTAAGAAATATCCTATTATCGGCCGTCAAGAAGTACTTTGATGGACGTTTACGATCAATTAATCCTCATTGGACTAATATCCTTTACGCATTGCAACAAACTCATCAACAGTTGCGTTGATAAGAACACCACGTGCGGGCAATTACAGAAATGAACGCAAATCCAATAATAACACTTAGTCAGATTTGATGGCAAACTTCATTTATAGATATGGGGCAGGTTGCTGAACAAGCACACTTATATTAGAGCAGGTGTTAACTGTTCGATTTTATGGAATGTGCTTTGGCAAGTATACGTTGCTAAAGGCGATTTTATTGACCAATTGGCGATAGAAACATATATGGAGTATTCTCACTGCAGCGTCTTAAAGGAATTTCAAAAAACCACATGCGCAGATTTGTACAATTTTGTAAAGCCCATCAGGACCCTCAATATCAGGGCTTAAAGGGCATCTCATTTTCATCTTGTTATAACCTCTATGGTGTATCTCTAAACAACCTTTTATACCAAATTATTTAAGGAAACTTAAAGAAAATCATAAACATCCTCAGGGAAGTTAGGAGCAGTCCGAAAACCTCCAGCACGCAATACATCGCGATGGTCGTTGTCATGACAACGCCCATCCCCACGTTGCTGCGTTTCATTCCTGAAGAGGGAAATTACCCGCCGGGTCTACCAACCCTAAATAACATACAATCCTCTCATTCATCCGTCATTAGCATAAAACGAAAGGGTCAGCAGCAGGCCTAGTTGCTTCCACAGCAGGTGTCCATAACTAGATTTAAACCCGATTAATATTATCTATCATCCAGGCAATACCAATGCTCGTCAGAAATATTACGTGGCCCTAGAGACACTCGTTCCAGAGGCCTTGGCTAAGTTTCATCCATAAATCGATTTTAAAATCAACACAAACAAGAAGCGCATTTCGCCTAAAACTAAATTCATATTCCGAAAATGGTCTTCATTGTCGCTATTTATTCTTAGGCAATACATGGTTGCAACAACACAGTGCAAACAGGTACCGATGCATAATAATTGCTGAATATTCGAATAAATCTCTTCGGGCATACATGCGCCATTTAATGCAAGATCCGAGTAAACCAAGAATCAGACTTAAATGAAAACAGCTAGGAAGCTAGGCCATTCGATGCATATCCAATGCAGACATACATGTACACCACAATGTTCGAGAGGCATATAGGCCCTACCGTATATCTAGGTGTAGCATGCATGCCATATGAACAATTAATTTCAAAACTAAACGTCAGACTAATCGCAGTCTTACGTGCCAGTGTTTTATCGACATTTTTGGAGGCCATCACATTACACTGAAAACTCATTAGGTTTAAATATTAATGGAATGCGCGCCGCAACTAATGACTATTTCAGTTGCACGGTGAATAACATCATTATGCATTTGCACCATTCTCAGCAATATAAGTCTGGTTACATGACGTGCACGCTGTACCTCAAAATTTCGTCCAATAGTGCAAATTTATGGCGATAATAGGTGAACCGGAAATTGAATTCACCATGTGAGGGCAAAGTGACGGATGGGAAAACTGCATTCTAAGGCTTCAAACTTTTAACCAAAAATTCGTCTACAGGAAACCTCATTTCCATGCCTGGACTAAACTTGCATGCACGACAAATCAGATTTCTAGTTCTGCTTGATGCACAATAATTTCATCAATATAGATGTCAAATGCGTTGCATCAGAATATAATACTGTAAAGAATACTAACTTCTTCATAAAAAATATCATCCATTTTTAATAAGTACTCCAAAATGTTCCAATTGAAAACGGAGGTTGAATTAAGCTTCGGATATACATGTACATTGAAAAGGAATACTAATATATATAGTACTTCACAGCACATAATAAACTTACATTTACATGCGATTACTGATGCTGCTATGGATAGAGTCAGGAATGGAAATAGTTGCTGGAAAAAATAAAATTGTGCAATATGGACACGAAGATAATTTTAAGCACAACTTTATAGTATCGTATAAAAAACTAATTTCAATTTAGATGCTGAAGGAATAACAAATGATTCATTTTCTTTGCCTTAGTTCTCCTTAGATGTATAAAAGGTCAAGGAATCAGAGTTCCACAGGTGTCATTTGCAGCAGATTCAAATAACGAAATATACAATTGTACATTGAAATGTAAATAGGAAAACATTAAAAATAATTTTCAAGATATACACTGTACATTATGTCGATAGAACATTTATTGAAAGAAACTGACAACATTTAATTCTAAAAATGTGATGTTGACGTTAACCGTCCTTGAATACAAAATGATATAATGCAATAAGAAACATTTCGAGCACTTCTCACTGGTTAAATTAGCAATAAGTGAGAAACAAATTCCAGTTTATTTAAAATTGCAAATCCAATCTTAAAAATACCTCACTATATCAGGGTATTCCGCTTAATATGGTCACGAATAATGGGATCATCTGTTTAATGTGGTACTCGGAATTGCCAACTCCTGCAGGACTCTCCAAATACAAGTATAATGGAAAATAACCGCTTATAGGGATCAGTGATTCCATTAAGCCCCTATAATACAAGCACATGCAATATGTCATTAATATACTTCACTCTGGATGTGTGAACTGGTTCTAACTTAGTTTCTCAGAGAAAGTGCTGGCAAGGCCATGCTAAATTTCCTGTTAGGTCTTTGTACAAATTGTACACATATTCCATTGAACTGCAAAGAAACCAGAAGGATTTAAGCCTGAATCAGAAGATATAGCCAATATGTACAATAGAGAAGTACAATAGATTGCCTAAAACGGAATGTTAAAAATCGTCATGCCACTTTTATGTAAAATTTTGAAGAATCTCGAGGAGCTTTATAATTAAAAAAGAGCAAAACTCAGAGACAATTTTTTTATTCACATATTAGAATCGCTCAGATATTGGAATCAAAATAGCCTGGGTGAATCTTGATTCCATAAAGTGAGTAAAATAGCTGCACTAGAAGCATTTTATTGGGAAACATATACAATATAACGCCTTGCTTTATTTTTTAACCTGTAATTTCATAGTTGCTAAACAACTAAAACAATAGTGCACATAATTTTCTACATCAAGAAAAAAATGCTAGCTAATGTTGACTAAATTTAATTTTCGTATTAAAACAGTGGTCTTTATAAAAAAAAACCTTATGTAAACTGTCAGGAATAATTAATGTAAACTGCCCAACATGGGATATACCCAATCTCAAGTGGATGCCCACGAATTGAGGTTTGACTGGGTTAATCAACTTCCTCAAGATCTATAGTATTTTGAAATAGCATAGGTCTCATGCGATGCAGACAGCAATCGATCGCTAGGAATGCAATATTATGTACAAAGACCCAAAATAATCTCTCAGGTAGCGAACGAAGAGATCTTCAATCTTATCCCGATGACATATAACGGCATTGCATACGGTCGTATACAGAGAAATAAACACGATATTTACGTCTACGAACACATCATCACGATGGACGTGGCTGCCAAGGAAACAAAATGCCCAGATAAGATATCTATATTGAGATAGTTTCTGTATATACCTCACAAGAAATACCGCAAGAAATGAAGCAGTTCAAAGAGTGCGGCAAGCTTCTTTCTATTTTTTTTTAGCTTTTAACATTGAAAAAAAAGTTACAAGTACATTTGCTGGATGTGAAGAGTGCAAGTAATGCAAACTCTGTATACGTGGTTGAAGAAAACAAATGCCTACATTTTTGATCAGTGGATACCCATTACAAGGAAAACTCATCCCACATAGTACATCATGTACATTAGAAAGTAATACAGATAAAGAATTGGAATATACCCTGGGTACAAGAAAAAGGAAGAAAACCTCGGGAAATTTAATTAAGCTAATTTAGGAAACAGTCATTCGCTACGTACGTACTGAACAATCAAATTGTAAAGGGATTGCGAATCAAATATATCTTAAGTGATGCATACAAAACGAGAGACAAATTTTGTTATTCATGGATTAAAAGTTCAGGCAAGCTGCACATTGCTGCATATATATACATATACCCGGAGAATTTTTTTCTATTGTTTTGTGGGGTTTTTATTTGTGAGAAAATCCCGGGGTCAACCAAAATTCCTGAGACATACCCAAGGGTCAATCAAAATGAAACGAACTAAGGGGAAAAAATTCTCCGGGTATATATACGCTTGTATATCTCATATCGCACGGGCGTCGGTATATATCTGAAAATACAAACCTCAGTAGGAATTTACACTCGTCAGGAACTTTCACCTCAGTAAAGGCCCCTACACATTTGAAAGTTCTCTTACGTTACGCTGCCTATAGCTTTTCTTAAGCTTTTTCTTAAATTGCCTAAATTTTCCTCACGCCGTGTCAAAGTCGTCTGCTAGTGACGTCAAAAACACGGCGTAAGTCAACGTTAGAGAATAGAAACTGTTTCTATTCTCTTACTATGTTGCCTTAATTTTCCTTACGCCGTGTTTTTGACGTCACTAGCAGACGTCTTCGACACGGCTTAAGGAAAATTAAGGCAACGTAAGAAAATTTTAAAGCTTAAGAAAAGCTACAGGCAGCGTAACGTAAGAAAACTTTCAAATGTGTAGGGGGCCTTAAGAGCGAAGCAAGGGACTGAGGTCAAAGTTCCTTCCAAGTGTAAATTCTTACTGAGGTTTGTATTTTCAGATATCAGCCTCCTCCCGTGCGATATATACATGTACATGTACATAAAAGCAAATTCGATCCTTGCAGTGGATGGTGTGTATTAATACAAATGCTATATCTTTGCAGTATATTATGAAAGGTTCAATAAACATGTACATGTATACTCGTATGCATGCATAAAATGTAGTACATATATGTTATTCGGCACGTTAAAAATTAATTCCATTAAGTTTTCATCTGAATTCAGATATATAAATAAGCAATAAGACAGATTGTCGTACTTTGATATCAGGATCGACAACATGAATTCTACAATTACAGTGAGCTCATTTGTGTTTTTCATACTAATGTAGGTCAACGAAAATGTGTTTACTTAAATAATTAGATCGAATACCTTCAAATGTTACATTAATGAAAAATAAACTCGTGAATCATTATTTTTAACAAATAAATTACTATAAACAAGATCCAAGTCTTCTTTACAAATCTACTATCATATATTTTTGTTAAGATATACATTTATATAGTGCTTCAGTCAATGTGTTTGCAATACTATTTGTTACTGTTTTTGAAATCTATGAGTTCATTTTGGCCCTTCTAAATTAAACATTAATGAAAAATTTTTAACAAGACCACAACCAATCCCAAAAAGGATATCTCAATTAACAAAGTTAATATATGAACCAGTGTTTTAATGAATTCACTACTGCTACTGTCTATATATTAACTAATCTCTTCTTAATTTCCCTAGGTGATAATTAAGACGCTCACGTAAATTGGCCAACTGCGATGAAATACTTCTCTAAGAAAAATGTCCATTTATTTTAATTTTACCTTATTTTATTGTCGGTTTTATAAAAAGTAAATGTCGACATGTACATGTACTATCAATGCATTGGGATAGACCTACATTACTGCAGATTTTTTCCTCAATGTCACAAAATTCAAGTTTCGGCAGGTTTACATGTAACTAAAGCATTATAACAACTTTACTGTACCTGTAATCAACAGAACTGTACAGTTAACCTTGGTGTAATTTAATTTGTTGAGTTACAGTCAATTAATCAACTTGGAATATGCAATTTTTAATCATTACTAAAGATCACTACCTAATGAATTAATTGAAACTAAACGAACATAATTATTGAACCTAATAAACTGAACTAATTGAATGAAATGCTAATTGCAGTATGTTGCATTTAATTTCAAAAACAAATTACGGTAAAGAATACATCTAATACATGATCTATTATTATATAAGATGATCACTAATCAATCAGAACATTATAAGAATAGCAAACGAACAAATACTATAGCATAATTAACAAAGTTCATGTATAAAAATATATGGCATAAATCTAAAATGTCAATGAACTTCTAATTTGGCCTAAATGCGAACCAATCCATTTGCAATATCATAATACTAAATTTGATGGCATATGCTTTGCTAAATGAAACTCAGGCAGAAAATTATAGCAACTGTTTTCATTCACAGAAAAATGGTCGACGTTGGGTGGCTATTATTCTTTCGCGATTTCCAATATTGAATTACATTAAAGCAGTGAAGGGAAATATCATCGTTACGGAAAATTTATTCCATTTTTCTTTTATAAACAATATAATATAGTCGTACAAAGGGGATTTAGGAAATCCTAGACTCATCACAAAATTAATTGCGAGTCAAGAAAAGAAAACTGGACATCGTAAATTTAAGGCAAGCAGCAATATACTTTAACAAGCAACGAAAATTTATGCCTGCCTTAAATTACAATTTTCATAAATGCACGTTAACCGAAATTTTTCTGAATTGAATTAAATGTACCATGGGATATTACCCGCTAGTAAATAATGTCGGTTTGTTAAAGTTAAGGTCATACATGTAGGCCTATGCATCAAATGAAAATTTGCCCACGTTAAGAAAGGCTAGCTAGCTTCAACGATACAAACTTTTACATATTAGGGTAAAACGTACTAGCTGTGGCCAAAAACAATTTTTTTTTAAAAATCGTAATGGATTTAGAAATGGGGTGCCTCAAAAGCGGTGAAAAATTGAAGAAAAAAAAAACAAATTTTTAAATTATTACTGAATTAAGAAGCATGAATAAATACATTTATATTTAGTTTTAGATTTTTTAATACTGAGTTTTTTATTTTAAAAGATATATACAATTTTTATTAGCGGCAATAAAATTTCAAACTTGCCTTTTTGAAAGTTTTGAAAACCAGAACGTCTAGAATTTTAATTTTTTATTTTAATAATATTTTGATGAAATCTATTCACATTTACTTTTAGAAAACTTTAAGGTCTTTAGGAAATTCGGCGATTAATGGACAAAACAAAGCAGAAAAAAAATGAAATTTGCCCATATTTTTTACACATAATTGTTAATTATGATTTGTTTATTCTTCATTATCAGATAAACAACGAAGTTTTTAATAGGGAGGTATTTAGAAAAATCATTGAACAGCAAATGTAAACAAGATATAGAGCTTTGGAGCCATTCGATAGGAATGAATAATTGATAAGAAGTGGGAAAAGTAAGTGTTTCCCCAAAGATAAAACACTTTTAGGTGCATGTGCACATACTATGGATAACACAATTTTCTTTTTTAATTAAACTTCTCGCTCCACATAATTAAAAGGAACTTTTGGTAATAGCATGGAGATTATTATCAGCCAGACTCTAGGTGTTTATCTTGTTCAATTTCAATTTTTAATGCAAACCTAACCTTATTAACAAAATGAAATGTATGCATTAGCATTCTGCATATATAAGCAAAAGAAGTTGTGATAGGTAAAAGTGGGTGATTATACAGATTAGACTTAAATGCAATTTTCCCTTTGGCATCGAATCTCAATTTTCCCCTGCTTTCTTGTATGGAGATCGTGTTCATATAACAGTTATCTCCAGTTGCACTATATATACAATGGTTCGATTCAACTCAACTCTTTACGCTGTACTGTACTACTATTGGTTTTCAACATTTTTCAGCTAATGCTACACTAAACTAGGCCTACAATTGTCACAGCAAGGTGAACAAGGCGAAACGTTCCGTGTAAAAACACTGATCTGCACCACTTAGAATAATATAATTAAATCTGAGTGACCCATTTTTTAAAACCTTATATTTAACTTAATACAATGGAGCTTGTATGCATGCTTACTTGCTTGTTGTTTTTAACCATTACCTTTCATAAGTTTTAGAGAGCAGAAAATGTGTGTGCAGCTCAGTCCCTGTGGATATTTTCATGCTATAAATTTAAGTAGAATATGCTGACATTATTACGACCAAAAAAGTGCAATTTTAGATTTGAAGAAATGCATTAATTAATAAAGGGATTGAGCGCGCGCCTCCCTTAATATGCCCCGTCAACTGATTTACCTTAACGAGAACGCATTGGAAAAACATACAGTTCTGTCAATGTGGTTAGCAATAAGGGATCCGAGGCGTGCTCAATCCCTCTAATAGTGGCAACGTAGAACGGTAATACAACAAAGTGCTATCTTGCCGTCACGTGCTGCGATGATGTCACGAGCGCTCCATAGCAGAATCGTTTTACTAATGCTGTCAGCGCTATAATTAACCAAGCACGGTTCCTGTCGATGTGTATAAATAAAATTAGGCTTCAAAGCCGAAAAACGAGGTATTTTCCCCACAACTCGTTCAATGTCGAAAAAAGACAGCATTTCATTTCTGACCAGTCTTGCATGAATACAGGTTTTGTACGAATTCTGAGTGTTTTCAAAATGTTCCGTCGAAATTTACCTTTACAACTTCATTTTACCGTCAATTACTTCGCTCATTGTAGCGGCATATTTTCCCGAATTTATACATACACGAGTTCCCAATACATTTCCATTGTAAAAAAAATAATAGAAAGAAGATGAGATGGAGCTGCCGCTATGCGAATCTGCTTCCCTCAGGATTACATACGACTACATTATATTACAGCATCTATTACCCCAGCACTTCATGAAGGTTAGATACGTGGTGCGCCAAGAAAATCTTATTAGATATAATAAAGAATATGGATTCTCCAGAGAAACAAAAAAATGAAATTGTGGCGCATCGGAGATTTGCCTAAAATATTGTTATTTAGCATTGAATTTTTCTAACAGAGCATTATAAACTAAACATAATAAGGTGTTTTCTTTTTACTAAAATATACCAGGAAAAAGTAAAAATGTAGAACTTTTTTAAATGCTTCCAAATTCTTTTATTGCTTCTAAATTAATTATTTAACAAAAACATAATAATCTAATTTTAGAAGCGAATCTCAATGATAATTATTTTTTTATAAGGTTTAAAAGGACGAAAATATGTGCATATATATGGGAAAATTACTGGCAAAATGTGAGTTTGATACCGTGATCCAATGGGACACATATGTATGTCTGACACAGTGTATATGTCTGATTCTTAAAAATAAAACTGCAAAGAACGGAAACATTACATGTGATTGTATAAATAAAAAGAATTATTTGTTGGAGATGGTTACGACAACACTATACATATTAAAACAGTTGTGCATACCACAATAGATAAGGCATCTAGTTGTTTGTTTATAATGTATTCTGTAACCATTGCACTCTAAGCACACATGAAAAATAGCTATGAATAAAGTCATTATGTATAAAACCCAAGATAGTCATTAGATATCGTTAAAGATGTGGTGCACGATTAAGCCAATATTGTACTTGAAGAATACAATACAAGGCTATTTCTTAATACAATATTTTCCACAATATTTCCAGTTCGGCATTAGAAGATGCAGCCTATAATGCATTTAATACTGAATCACATACTGTATATGCAATGTAACTATCTGCTTTAAAAGAATTCATTCCAATTCGTAAAACAACGAAACTACATAAGCTTATAAATTAGTTTGCTACTTAGTTCCATTTTGAGCTTCAGAAAAAGCCACAATATTTCAGTTCACTGTCCTGTAAATGCTTCCTAAAACATATCCTGAAACTTGATGTATTGCATGATAGCTTAAGTATTTTTCATATTTTGAAATTTCGAAAAAAAAAGAACATTACACAGGAGTCTTATATTTATTATTTCTAATTTTATCATGGAGAGATAAATAATGATGATCATCATTCACGTCCATTTCTCTGTTTAAAGCCACTCCATTAGTTTCACTCGCATACCCATTAGCCTTACATTACTTGGTATTTTCATATGCGTTGTACATGTGGTAGGATATGCAATCCTCCTATAAGCTTTATATGTGGATAAAATCCATATTTGCCATGCACGACTTTGCCATTCTGAGCACACGTTTTCCTTATGTTCCAATATGAGGGGAGTGTTTACATTATGCTACAATTGATGATTATGGTCACGGCAAAAGCCCCTTTAGTTGTACCTGAGGGTCATGCACAACACCGACGAGAAATTCAATTTTTGAATAAAGCCATAGTTTTAATTCTAGTCACGTAAATGCTATATTTGGTTTCGAGCTAGGTGAAGAAACGTGAAATTGCAAAAAAGGAGGTAGCATATAGGTTTGGTCCAGTCAATCGTTGTTTTTTTATGTAACTTCCAATAAATCACTCCATAGGACCCTTAATTTTTCCATTCCATTTTCATTACTTGTACCGGAGCAAATTTAGCCTGTACGTATACATTTGTCAATACGAGAAATGCATAAACGTTGCTTACAGTCCTGCAATCTCGTTATTGCGTTCAACAAGCTTTTAATTCGCTGGCTTAATAGCACAATAAACACTAAAACACTAATCGACGGTAATTTAAAGTCCATTGTCACTATGCTAGAAATACTATAGTTTAATTAGTAAATAGCCTGCGCAAAACAAACATAAACGTAAAGGCACTTGCAGTAGTTTTCAGCAGTTTTGATAAAGAGTATACTCAAGAACATAATGTTCTTCACAAAGAACTTTTTTTCCTGTAGATCTAGAAAATATTCATCAAGTTGAAGCATTTAATTACGCATCAGATAATTTTCCCAAAATTTCATTGTAAGGTTAGATGTTTTTAATTACAATGTATTAATACCTTTTGTATTGCATTCCACAATCTCTTTTTAGAAACTCAGCGTATAGTAATTTTAAATGTTTTATTTTGTTCTACTTTTGAATATCGGTATGTCGAAGATTGAAACTCTTTAGTTGAAAATATATAAATATGTATAGCTCAAATTTTAATTATAAGGCTGATGACAGTCAAGCAGTCAACATGGAAATTCCAGTTTTGCTGTTTTCGTTAAGAGGGTTGCATATACCAGAATAAACCTTTTTTTCTACATTATTTTTTGATTTAATTTTGGAAACTGTTAGGAACAAATGAAATGTACGAGGAACTAGGATAAATATTCTATTATTTGCTTAAATTCTTTGTTTATGTATATGTAAATTTCATTTCATGGCTATATGTCTGTAAAATTTATAATTGTACAATTGTAGAGGGTCGGGCTTACTTACATCCATATTTCCATGAAATGGAATATACATTTACATAAACAAATAATAGAATATTTATGCTAGGTCCTCGTACATTCCATTTGTTCCAAAATTAAACAAAATTATTTAGAAAAAAAAGTCCTGCAACCCTCTTAAGTGTAATCAACTGTTAAAAAAGCTTATATTATTCGTATTTGATAAAGAACGAATTAATGCAGAAGAAAAACTGTAAAATGAAGTGACATGCATGCTCCTGATCTTTCATTGGAACTTAAGGCTCACATAGATAAATTGAAGAATTAAATTTGTTGCTAACACCACCTGTAAACTACCTCATTTTCTATTTGTCATTATCATGTTTACGCATGCAGTATGCAAGCTTGCGTGACGGCCGTCCTGTTCCTGGTCGCGATATGAAGCTCAAAATACATTTCTGTATGGCCATTATTCATTTTAACTATTCCGTAGATAAGAGGTATTTCATGGGGGAAATGATGGTGGATTTGAACGTGTCTCTTACACGCACAGGGACCTAGTTGTACAATTGTTCAACCTGGGAGAGTAGGACATAATATGCAACATGAACTTTAATCACCACTTGTGACATGGGATTTAGTTACGGAACGAACGATGAAATTTACAACGCTTTTCGATTTTTATTTTGAACCTACCAAGCAATATTTAATGATGATTTTTAAATGAAGTGCATATGCACAACTTGCATATTTCAAACATGTACTAGTATATATTCCCCAAAGGCAAATCTATGAATTGTTTGTTTAGTTTTGTGACTCGATTAAAATAACACTAGCTACAACTACATGTACTGTATATATACATGTAGATGGCTTGAGTTTGTGAAGAAAAAAAATTTGGGGGTGGGTTTTTTGGGGTGGAATATGCAGTTTTTTGTGTGTACTAACGTTCCATGACGTTTATCGGGTAAATTACTTTTGCGGCATAATGTAAAATAATTCCTTTATATTATCTCAAGAGCTTATTGGAATTGGCACTATATGAAATCACAATTTGATGGGATGTATATACTATAAAGTGCATCTGCGAAGATTTCTTTTTAAATAAACATGCAGTTGCACATTTTGAATATGTCGTTATATAAAACGTAAACAAATAATTGATCATTGTACAATTGTATTAAATTGCCTAAACAAGTTCCAGTTCATTTGGTGATTTTTCAAAATAATTTATTGAGAGCATAAAGCCATGAACAATATTTAAGCAATGTGAGTACGTTTGAGGGTCTCACGAATGTGGTTTTGTTTATATCAATTGTATTCAAAAAATACTTGGAAATCATATGTACCTAAAGGAAATATACCATCTTTTCCAAATGTTCATTATGTGGTCAGCATTGATCAGAATGAATATACTGCAACAAGCTTTCCTCCCGAAGACACGAATACTACAGAGTATAACAACGCTATACCAAAAGTAGATGTTCAAATCCCTACCACCACATGTATTGGCAAACGTGACAAAATCCTGCCAAGATTAGTTTCGTCTATAAGAGAGAAAGCATCTCTCAACAGTAACGTTAGATAATTTCTCAAGATCGATGAGGTGGATTAATCCCGTGATAATGCAACAGTTGGTGTGAGGTCCTTATATGAATTGGAACCGGGTAACCGCAACAACATAAGCATAACCATCTTATATGCTCCTGCAAATTCAGATACATCTTGCAAACTTCGATTTCACAGAAAATTAATTACATGTGAAGTTAATCTGTAGAAACATTGATAGGAAAATCCAATAAGCATAACAAGTTGAATGCTTTGGAGATTTACAAAGATTTTGGTGAAAGACGTATATACAGTAGTTGTATTTATTAATATTCAATGCAGAAAGAAATGCAATCAAAACGCGTCAGATAAATTTCGAATATGAACATGTATTTATAGCATGCAAATTAGGACGAATAGTTGTCTATGGAAATAATGGAGTGAACCTTTGTGTCCCATAACAAAAATCCCTTAGGCAATGGGTTCCCATTAGGTCTCATTGCTTGTTTGTCCCATTGGTCTCACTGTAAGTCTCATCAACTCCATTAGATTAATGGATTTTTCCATGGGACTGTATGGGAATTATCACTTACGTATGCTGTACCACAATTACACAAATTTAAATGGATTTCGTAAACATGCAACCAATAAAAAGGCAAATCAAGAGCACTAATATACATTTACATGTATAGTTTAAAAGTTTATTTGTTTAGAATTACAGCATACCCGATTATCGTTTAAACAGAGTATATTTTACCTTTCAAATGTGTGATCCAAATGCATATCCCCTCTAATTGTTACAAATCTCTATAGCTAGCATAAGTAATTACAGCGCGTAAATTCATTGCATCGCAATTACATGTACATGAATAATATGAAATGGAAGGGATTTTAAAACCAGATGTGTATAGTATACAACACATTTAATGTAAAAAAAGTTTCTTGTTAATCCTTAATTTCCTTTCATTTCTGTATATGCGATTAGTAGAACATACATTATGTGTCATAGTAATCTACAATGCAGGTGTATGTAAATGTCATTTGACTCGATATAGCTTTCAGACCAATGATTTTACTTTTTAAACTATACTCTGCTTATAGATAAGTATACTGAAACAGAAAATAGAGAAATCCTAATGAAAAATGAGCAACGAATTTAAATATTTAAATAGCGTCAGAAATATTCTGTCAATTTTAACGAGTACATAGAATTCCCAGACTGCATTATTCGCAGGTAATTAACTATTAATCACAAACGTGTGGAAATTTATGCTGTAGTCTAAAACTGAAAGAGATTTAAAGTCAATTCAAAAATAATATCCGAAGCACACAAACTTTGCATTACGTTTGATGAATTGTGATGTTATAGTAAAATCCAGCAAGATGTTTGACATAAAAATGCAAGTAAAACTGGTGAAATGTCGACGTGCTCTATATGCATCTCGGTTTATACACCCACTCCATTCGGAAGCATAATCATATTTCAAAAAAACATTACCTAAAGAAATGTGCTCTGTCAATTTACTTTCATGATTTTAAGACGTTCTCCACAGCTACAGCCCATTAATAATCAGCTCTAACAGTGATTTTTCAAAATAAAAAATGATGAAAAATCCATGCCAACGTTTTTTATAAGTCTCAAAAACTGGGAAAGATGATTATAAAAACCGGGTTTGAACGTATAAAGGAAGAATATAGTAAGTGGTATGTGAGTAGGCAAATTTTGAAATTTTCCTTATTAATCCCCTTCTGTGGTTCTATATTTATGCGAAGCAAACAAGGATTAATATACATTGGGATTCCAGCGGGATATTAATGTGCCAATTCATTAAGAGGGATCTGGAAGAATCAAAAAGACTGAGTTTTTACTAAACGCATCTATACAGTACCTCTTACAGTATAACATTGTGTATGAAAATCGAGTGGAAGCCTCATTAGGGCACTAGATTTGCTGAATTAGGGTATGCATGTCCAATAAGAAGACGCAATGAATTAGACTGACTCACACCGAGGGTTACACGTGCAAAGAAACCGAGCAAAAAAGTAAAGGCTTTAATTTGGAACCATTTATCTTCTTTGTATAAGTGTCTAAATCAGTATAAAAACTGCCTTTCTTCTATAGAAGCATCGGATTTTTGTGTTTAACGATTTATTGGCAAAGTTTGTAAGTGATCTAAGACCTTTCCAATATCCATCTAATTTTATCAATTTAAACATGCAAGAAATTCGCTTTTAATACTGAGATGATCAGCCTCACTTCATGGGCACCCTAAATAAATTGAACTGTTAGCGAGCTTTATTCTTCACTACGATAATTCTTATTATTATAAATTATATTTAAAGAGAATTTGCTATCCCTCATAAAGAATAATTTGCTCTAATTATTTCCTTAGAACTTCACTAATTTATTTTCAAAAATGTGGTGAACAGATTTCAAATTTATAGTGAACGTCTTTTCATTTGAACTCGGTTATAAATATGGATACAATAAGTTCTTCATGGACATATATATCCATGAGTATACATATCCATATATATATATATACAAGTGAAATGAAAGAAACTAAGAAATAATACCCAGAAATTGTCAGTCTCAATTTCCTTCTCGACAGATATTTCTTTCAGTGCATGATCTTGATGTGGGGTTTTGGCTATTTTATTCAGCATACTGTATATTAGACAAATTCTATAAGAAAATATGTCGTCAAGATATTTCTTCGTGCATATAGATTTAAGCTTTATTGATGTTCATGCATTTAAGGCTTTCAAAAAAAAACTATTTTTAGAAAACTTGACGAAAAAAATCAATAGAAAATTTTGAAGGATTTATATAAACCAATTTTTTTTCATATCTTAATTTTTTATAGCAATGTCAAGTGTTGAATCATTGCTA
The DNA here is from genome assembly GCA_034698905.1 of Xestoiulus laeticollis. Classification (NCBI taxonomy): domain Eukaryota; kingdom Metazoa; phylum Arthropoda; class Diplopoda; order Julida; family Julidae; genus Xestoiulus; species Xestoiulus laeticollis. Next base: position 11,527 of record JAQGCC010000346.1, on the reverse strand, counting down.
TACTGAAATCAATAGAAAACAGAAGACATGGAAATAAATTAGGTTAAATGTGGATTTCAAGCTAAATTACTTGCAATCGAGATGCAAAGAAGTTATTTCGGATTATTAAAGGAAAACCTTCATGTATAAATGCTCAGTATTAACATTACAACATCATTTTCAGAAACAAATTTGGCTATATTAAATCGATACATGCTTTTACATCTGCGAATTAAGCGACATTCACTAGACTTTTGATTTGAATGAAACAATTTTATTAATAATGAATATAAAATTTAAATTATTGTGAGCTTTTACTGGTTAGGCTGCTAACTTTTACAGTGCAACTATTTTTAATAAGTTCCGAATTCAACACAATTCCAATACAGATCTTTCTTACTGGCATGTTTATTTTTTTACAAATTAATATATCATTATCAGAGGCAAGTTGACATTAAGATATTAAACTATTCAAACAAATCAGACTACAAAAACTCACAAAATAATAATTATGATTATATTCATAGTATTTCTATATGCTATCACACTGCAAATGGAAACATCTTAAAAACTGTCGCCAAAATAAGATGATAAGATGCATCTTCGCAAATTTAACTTAAATTAAGATGCATCTTTTACATTTCTTTTGTTTAAGGTAATGTTAAGTGTTTTAAGATGCAACTAATTTTAAGTTAAGAAAGTGGTGAAATTAAGACGCATCTTTGCATCTTATTTCGGCGACACTGACTTTTAAATGTTTTGATTTGCAGTGCAAGCACAGTGGAAGTCGTCGAATTATCGATATTTACCCCTTGGACATTTATTGTAAATAGAATAATTGTTGAGCATAAATTTACATTTTTTCATAAAAAAACTGTTGTGTCGTGAGAAATTTAGAACCAATTCACTATAAATTCACTACAAATTCACTATAGCCTACAATAATATTACAACAAGATGAATCATTTTACGACATTAACCAAACAATATTTGCTTGATTGTTGTTATATTAGACCCTCCAGCTTTGATTTAATTTGAGGTTTCTCAGCAAAAAAAATGCAATTATAAATTAATTAATGAAATTAATGTACACTGCACGCATGCAGTCAGTCATACTTATAACTAACTGCTTATATGCATCCTCCATACAGCGTAGTCGTCTGCATGTGTTTGTTTTTTATCGGGGATAATTAATCTTACATCTAAAGTAAACAATAAAGACTAATTATTGGAGCTAAAAAATATCGCTTCTTTAGTCCCATTATTCACCCTATTCTGTTGCTTGCATTTATTTTACCGTGGAAATGCACAGCAACACTCTCGTAATAAAGGGAATGAAAGATTGTATCGTATTATGGAATGAATGTTTGCGTTAATTAAAATAATTTGCACTTAAATTACTAGCTATACAAGACAACTTCCAACAACATTTATCCGAGATAAGGTTCTACATCCAATCTCAAAAAAGTCTGAACTTATTTCGAGGTAATAGACGGCATGAAATTAAACTAAGTGGAAATATTGCTGCTCCCAAAGGAAAACTAAATTCACAAACGTTCCGTTTTTCCAATAATACGTGCGTTTATTCTAAAAGATTGCCTTGTTCCCACAAAAAAGATAATATTTCGCGTACAAATATATTTGCACCAAATAATGAAAATAGACTTTTATTGTATTGCTATTCAAAGGGACTGAGTAACTAATTAAGCCTGAAGTCACCAGCAAGGCTATGTATATATGTGTATAACCATTGAAGCTGAACCATGGATCGACTATAGCATAATTTACATACGAAAGGAATGAAAATAACGGCATCAATTGACAACCATCAATATCGAAGTTTTGAAAAACTCCTTCCATGATCACCATTATGAGCTAAAATTTTAAAAAATATGACAATATGCCTATAATGACCACATTGAAGTCAGCCTCAGATTGAACTATAAAAACAGTTTTTTTCATCGTCATATCTGAATTAATTATAATCTGAAATAAGTTTTTTAATTATGAGGATAGTGGATATTCTAAATATATATAGAGTTCGGCCGGTCGAAACCGAGACCGAACTACGGCTAGGCCACGCATTTTATCCACTTTTAAATTTGGAGATGTCACGAATTTTATCCACTTAGCATGCTTCTTCATTACCAAAACTTTGTCCGATTTTTTATTTCGTTTAGGGCAATTTGAAATAAATTCGAAAATGCATAGGCGATTACACTTTAAATGCATTTTAAAATTAATTGCTTGAAATGTACTGTATACAAAACATTTCAAAATATTATTTCTGAATTTTGCATATATTCACATAGGTTGTAAACGTACAGTGTATTTGCAAATGCATTCAAACAATCAAATGCATCTCTTTGCAATAGAATTGGAAATTCATTAATTGCAAATGCAATTTTTTTTTCACATGGGAGAATTGTGAATAAAAGTGTAAGTACAACTCCCACCCATAAATGCCCCATTGAGGAGAGCTATACATTACATGTAAAAAGCCTAATAAATATTCGAAAGATTGTTCGGTCGTGCGAATTGAGTAGTAATTAAGTTAATCTGCCAGAACCCTAAACTTAACATAAATTTGGCGGAAACCAATTATGTCATTTTAGTAGATAAAAACTGCTAAGAGTCATGAAAAATTAAGCTATGAAAATCAAATATGAGCGAAAAAAACTGTGTAAAAACAGACCTCTCAATATAACGAACGGATTTTCAAATAATTCAGATAAGTAGCCTATCCTAAAGAACTTTTGATAACAGCAAAATCAAACTCAAGAAAGTAGAGCATTCGTGCTATAGTCTTGACCCATAGAAAGCGTGTCGCGTCGTTTAAGCATTTACCAATTCTACAGAAAAAAATAAAAAACTGTCTGTAAACCTTCTTGAACAGACCTTAAGAATTTTAATGCAGTTTTTCTTTGCAACGTAAAGATCAAACGGCGAATTTGAGTCACAGTCGAGAGATGGTACTTCACGAAATGCTTTTCCTTATTCCTTCGAGGTTTTTCGAGAAAAAAACTTCATCTCTGACATAGACATAGTCTACGTCAGAGAAAGGACATGTGGCGTATAATCAACAAACAACAACAACAACAACAACAATACGAGAGGACGAAAAAAAAAAGGTTCGGTCCCTCTCAGAAAACACCTAGGCAGAAATGGTGCGTTATAATGCACACTATACAATGGCCTGATAGCTGATGCGAAAAATCTATATTCAGAGGAGGAATTTTGCGAGTGTGTACTTAAGAAATGTGGAGGAACTAAAATTCAGAAGGTGGTCGCCATAAAACAACAATGAAAACGTCTAACAACGACCCGCATACCAAATAAGGATGGCCGAATTGCTTTTCGACCGTCGTAAATGGCAATTTTCATAGCAGATAACCCGCAGTAATGATTTGATACCCGACAACTCGGACGCTTGCTATGCATTTTCCATTGATTATAAAACTGTGGGATCTCCCTTCGGGGAAAACAATACCCGTCGCAAAATGAAACGCAGATCAATGGGGTGGATGTGGATAAATGGCAGGCTGTGGAACCGTACCAGTTCTACCGCCTATAATCCAGACCACCTGGATCGATCAATCCCTACAACTCCCAGCAGAATGTGCATGGCGTGGGCACGTCATTTACTTGTTTTGCGATACAATGGGCTGGCGCCTTCGTTACGCTTTTTTTTTTTTTACAAACTGACCCGTTGCACGCATTTGCAAAATTTCCAAAGTTATATGCTTACTTATGTGTATACGCCTTTTTGTTTTAACTTTATGGAAATTCCAATATGGCCGCGCCCTTTCGTTCCGGAAGCGGCCATTTCTTGTCGTATACCAGTAGGCGTACAGATGCTCACGTGCTGCAGTACTTTAAGTATAAAAAAACATGGCACTTCTAGGTTAAATGTGACCCTCATGTATGTTCACTTAAAGCATGTATATTAGTTTGATGAAAGGATTTGCTAATGGTTATAGTTATACATTTCATCTCTCAATACAGGTGGTCACAAGAGAACGACATGTTATTGACACAGAACTTGATGAAGTGTATAATTTTAAAAATGATATACACTATAGAGACCCAAGCCATTAAACTATTTACATGCGAAATAGATGCAAAAATTCGCCAAATTTAGAGATACATGAAGTACAAGTTGTAAAATATTGATTGCATGAAAGGTGTTCTCTGTGTATATCATATAGAGTGATCGTAACCATTATGCATTATAAATAATATGTTTTAATGTACAAATAGGCAACGCTTTATGCAATCCCTTAAATTAGTTATTAATTAGGAACCCAGAGAACTTTTAAATATTGGAAATTGAATTTCTGAATATACAGGGTTCGTACAGGTTTTGAAGTCCAAAAAGTAAGGACTTTTCAAGGGTAGCTGCCAAAAAATTTAAAAACAATTTGAGGAATGGTACTGATGGAAGAAGATGGGTGCCATGTAGAAACAGGAAAAACATGCACACATCCACCTTTCTCTAGAACAAACTATACAATTTTGAAAAAGAAAAACATCAAATAATCTTTTATTTGATCATCAGAATTTCCAAAAGTTAGCACTTATTATACGCAATTTGATTGCTTTATAAAAAAGTAAGTAGCTTTTAAGGCCTTGAAAGTAAGCACTTTAAGGACCTGTACAACCCCTTTGCCCTAATTTAGTTTCAATTAAGACCATGCAGAGCAACTTTTTGCTTTTGCACTTGAACAAAAATTACCACCAAACAGTACCTCACCAGCTCGCACTACGCTGCGACATTTCTTCAGAAAATAATCCCAACTTACCTAAAAAATAAAAAAGAGAAAAACAATTACAAATATATCATTAAATTATTTTTATTAAACACATTGACATTCCCGAACAAATAGCATATTTGTAATTGTTAAGTTGGTAATTAATTTCGCATAAATACCATGTCTAGTCTAAAACTAGTTCTCTTCTTCAATTTTATTGTCACTAATTTCGAAAAAAACAAAGTTTAGCATAATTAACATGGAGGTTATACTGTCATTACATTTCAAATCAAAAATCAGCTATAGCTATTTTCAACTAACGATAAATAATAGATACCAAACGTAATATTATAAGAAAACCTTTGCTTTGTTTACTTCAAAAAATAATAATTGTTTCAGCAGAGAATGTTATAAAATTCTACTAGACTAGTTTAAACTTATATTGAGTTCATTCCAAGAGTGTTTCCAATTAAAATAAGTTTATTCATGGTATATGATTGGATGATAGTAGTTTATAGTGGACTTTTTAGGTCTTTATGTACGTATACGGAACCTGACATAGCTCCTTGTATACTTTGGCGAGTTTATGATTGCACCTCAGTGAATTACAGTTTTCACTTGGGATTCAGAAAAGAGTAATGAATTTAAAGTCCACAATTCAACAAAAACCGCCGGATGTAACGTTTGCTTTGGTAAGTGTTTTTGGTGCTTTCCATTGATCAAGCCAGTGTGCCTCTCGTCAACAGTCATCTCAAAGAATCCACTTTTTGTCAGGAGTCACAATTTGGCCGAGAATAAGATCATTTTTATAACGCAAAAGCTGTGAAGTGCACATTTCATAATGGCGATTTTGATTTCGGTTCAATTTGAGTGGCACTTACTTATAAAGCTTCTTTACTTTTCGCATTTCGGCTAAGCATTCAGAAATTGCTGCAGGCGCGAAACTGAGGACTATGAGGTATCTTTCACGCATTTTGACTTAGATTTTCTCCATCAATTACCTTCAATTGGTCATTATCACCACAGAAGGACTTCGTCAAACTTGTACATCATGAAAGCTCATCTATGTACATTGACATTAGAGATTTCTATAAAGTGCTGGTTTCGCTCCATTTGCGTTAGTTGTAAATTGTTCTCAGGTAACAAACGTTGTACAAACAATGATTTAATTGGATGAAAATTACAACTTTTCTCGTGAAAAGTTGTTCTCAATAATGGTTTATCTTATACATGTACTTCTAACTTATAATGTAAAGTTATCATTAGAAAAGCCAATTCCTAAGGTGCATTATCTTCATCTTTGTGCTGTCCTTAACATTTCATTTTTATATGAAATGATATGAAAAACAATTAAAGATTCTGGATAGCACTGTTGAGATTTGGAAATGAGTTTTTTCAAGTTTACTTTTCCTCTCTTGGTCAAAATGTTCGAAATATGTTCTGCAAATTTGTAAGTTAATCCATAATTTATTTTATTTTTTAAGCTTGATATATATTTTCAAGTATATGTAGATTACATGGCATAAAGCTGAACGTTTTGAATGAATGAATAAAATGTACATGTGGCATTTGAATAAATGCTTTCTAATAGTGTTCTATTTTTTAAGATTATACATATGTATTTGAATACGACTTCTCAATTTTAAGCTAATTACCATTCTCATTCGCCCCAGCTGTGAGTACGTTAAAAAAATTCCTCACCCTGGCTTTAGAAAGTATCTAATACGGATTACGGGTTCCAACGGTACAATTTATTCGCAATAGCCAATAAAATAACCATTGTAAAATTGCGATATGCCACTGTACCAGCTGTCTGAAGGTGATGTCATCTCTATTAATCGAAATCATGAAAAATAGGAATGGATTAAGAGACCAAGTTTGAAATTACGCGAGCAATGGGCTTAACCCACAACACTTTCCTTCTCTTCAGGTTTTTGCTTTCATATCCCCTTTGCCATTTTAGAACTTTATTTAACGAATGAAAAAAGATTATGATATCACCACTGACTAATTATTCAATTTAACAAAGCTCGCATAATTCAGCTAATACACGTTTAACTTAATAACGCAGCTGACATTAAAATGTGGGCGGATTAAGAGGGTAAGGTTAAAACAGCACTTCTGTAATTCCCTTCAGACCTTGGAATGATTGGATGGAGGGTGAAATATAATAAATCATGAGGTAAAACCATGCCGCTCATGCCAATATCCTGAAAATCAAAATTTAATAAATCGCAACATGAAAAGCTGGCGATCTGGTATTACTTCGGCCTCAGTATCGAGGGGTTGCTTTATGAACAGACTCAGGATGAAGTCACATATCGAATATATCGAATAAAAAACTCCAAATTATCAAAACCAGCTCTACAAAAACTAAGGATTAGATGATTAGTACCGCCTTGCTCAAGTATAAATCTGAAGTGGTATAAAGCCCCTAAATAAATTCGCACGTTACTCGAGAAACGGCAAAAAAAAATTCAACAACAATATATAGAGTATTTAGAAGTCAATATCTAAAATTAGTACCTGCCACAAACGTCTGTCGTATATATGAACTAACTGTTTGGATGATATGTGACATACGACTAAAAGCAGGCAATCACTGGTGGCATTGATGCTATTAGTGATTGCCCACGTACGGGGCAGTTTCTCAAAATCTATATAGGTCCCATCCCGCAATCCTTACAAAAGCATTCTGGACAAGCTCAACTATAATTAAGTTTCTAAAGTAATGCATCATACTTCTGCCAAATGCGCTTTCGGATCCGTCTAATACAAGAAGAAAACCTTATTGCTGCAGACACTTCTTCGCCGCAACCACACTTTAAAATCCAATTAGTTGAAAAATAATCCTAAATAAGAAATAAATCCTATTTGTTTCAACTTTATCTCATATTTCGCCTTGACTTTTCCGTTTTTGAAGTTTTTGCATGTGCGACGAGGAACACATAAACACGTCGAACTACTAAGCTAAGATGGCATAAAACAAAAATTTAGCATAATAACTTCGCCTTGTGCGTGTTTAACTTCTCTATCCGTGGTGAGGAAGCACGCCTAGTGTCGTTCCCAATTTAATTATCCCAAGCCACACAATTTCTAACGTTTTTTGTCGTCTCATTTTCTTATCATTTCCACGCGAAAATGGAACGAAATTCACTTATTACAAGGAGGAATCCCTAGAGGGTATTCACGCACGTCAATTCGAGTTAAAAATAATTCTGACGAGTACGAAATTTGCATATTGACCCCTAAAAAGCACCCAATCGCACTTTTTTTTTCCAGTACAGCTTTCTTATCACGCCTCAGAGTTCACACTTGAAAAATTCATCATCATTTTGCATAAACAAATTATACGTTTCCTTTCTCACTTGAAATTCATCCGACATTTCGATTGCCTCAGATTTACGTATAGGAAATGAAAAATGCAAATTTGCTCTTCTTTTCGGCAAAAGTGACAAGAGCATAGAAATGGATTAGGATGCCAGTGGTAAGCGCAGTCATACTTCCTTCCTTGAGCACCTCTATTCATGGGCAATGCCTCAAGTTATTGTGCAATTTTCAAAAGGGGTGAGCTTCAAAGTTACACACTAATTAAGTCCTTAGATAATGTTTAATTTTAATAATATGCAATCGCCCATTATGCCTTACACATAATTTAAAATTATGTGCCATGATAACTGATCAATCTAAAACTTTCTTGAAGCATAGCCCCCAATATTGAACAGGCTCCTGCGATATTGAAAACTCTATGAAGAAAAATGGTAATTTTTTCACGCTAGTGGCGCTGTAAGTGTAGCCTCGAATGCATTGTATACATGTATATAAATTTTAAAATGCTCGAAATTGAGCTTGAGAGACAAAATAAAACAACAGAAAAAAATATCTTTTTTTATTTTAAATCAGCAAAATATGCATATAGGTATTTAAGCTATTACACGTGCTCAAACGGTAGTTTCGTTTTTTCCCATTGAAGATAGCATACTGCAGGGGCCTATATATTATTGCGGGCTATGCTAGTACTTAAAGTTTATATATTATTTACAGATCCAACATGAGTGCTCTAGGAGTTTAACTAAGCATTCCGCAAACTGTATACTGTAGAATGAACTGGCCTTCTGTACTTTAAAAACTTGTTCAGGGTCCTATGTCAGTGCTCAACATAGGGAGGTTTGCTTGTATAATGTATGAAGGAAAAAGGAAATAAATAAGAAAACCGCCGACGAACAGCGAAAAGCTGTTCAATCAACAGTCTTCATAGTGAAGAAGATTACGACGACGATGACAACAAAATTTCAACCCCAAAATTCAAAAGATGAAGATTTGTGGAGGAAAATCGAAAAAGGCCAGAGAAAATCGGGCGGAAAAGGATGACAATTTTAACCCTTGGGTGGACGGCTTTATCAGGCATTGTCAAACAGGGTCCTTATTATAATCCATCCATTCATCTTTTAAAAATCCGCACGCCTTTTCGATTTATGAAGGAAATTCAAGAAAGACATTAGTGCGGAACTCAACCTCGCGAAATGGAATAATTTAACCGAAGACCATTTCGGAAATTGAAAATGGTGAAGAAATCCACAGAAATATTTCTGGTTGATGTCAATTAAGACGAGCTAAGCCTTGGAGTGATTTTGACTTCAAAAAATTGTAGGTCAGATAAATGAATTTTAAGGGCTTTTTCAAAGCTTTCGTTTGTACTACAATGTCAATATTTTTATTTGCAATACTTTGTACTCCAGCATAAAAAATAATAAAGTATATCACCGTTAGGATATTTCTTGAAGTGTACGTGAAACATCGTGGTCAGTCAAGTGATGGCTTACTCTTAAGGGGTCGCTTGGGATTTGGTTAACCTTTACAGCCTTCTGGGCCCAATTTCACGAGGATTGTCACCAGTCGGTCAGCGTGGTCAGGAAAAAAAACGACAAAAGCCATTCCAAAAACTGTCTACATTCTTAAAGCTGTTCTCAGTTGACTTATGGAAGTGATTTCAAAGCTAATGCGTACGATCAGATCCGCTAGAAATGGTGTTAAACGTGCAGTTATAATCTGTATTTAACAATAATTGGCCTTTGACATAACTGGTTGATACTGCTATAATAATATCAATTCCAAGTTTTTTAGACACTTTAATTGCTTCCCTTAAATGAAATAAATTAATGTTGTAGAAAATACTCATCATTCACAACCTCCATTTTCAGAAAATATAACATAAAATAGAATGCTAACCCCATTGGTACTATAATTGCTCATGTATGAGGCCTGAATGCCTTGGATGCTTGAAAATAGAAATAACCGGCTAAAGTAAGCAAACAGCAAAACATATGTACAGCAATGAAGCAAGTAAATAAAACATTAAAAAAATATCGCCTATAACGTTATTACATAAATAATGTACATATGCATGTTACTGACATGATTTGCTTTATTGAATTAGACTTTATTCTTGCAGAAGGCGAGTGCCTGTAGGATAAAAGTCATAGATGGGATTGAAAATTTGGGCATAGAAATAAAATCGAGAAAAAAAATGTATTCTTGCGACCCGTTTCACTGTAATGAATGACAAACAGATCCTGGAGTTCACAAAAAAGTAGGTAAAAAAATTTCGTCTATAGCTATGTTGAGTTTGATACTGCTGGCAAGAAAAAAAAATCTTGAAATGGAAAACATATTTTGCAGCCATTTTCCCTAAGAAACGACCAAAAAATGAAAATGCACCAAAAGAAATATTTAAAAAAGGTTCGATCGCATACATACCAACATGCAAGAGATGAATGAGAAAAGATGGGAGAGAGGGGCGGAAAAGATTTACTAAATATATATATATATAAATATATCGAGAGAACGAATTCATCTTTATTATATCTGGAATATCTTTTTAACCCCACCTTTCAGCCTATATCCCAACCCCCGCCTTGAGTTCACCAAGCCTTACAAGAGAAAAAAAAATCGTCACAAACAATATTTGCGCATATTTGTACGTGTGGGATTATGTTTGAAACGTGAATGTGTAGACCTTTGAATGTACCGTCAAAAACGCATATTGTATAGGGGTTTTCAGCAAAAAAAGTAGGATAAGGATACTCCATTTCTGATGCATGTAGCATGCACAATGCAAAGACGAAATCTTCGATTAAATATCAATCCGATTGGAAAGAGGCTTGAACACCAAATCTGAATCTCGCTATAACACGGCTAAAACAACACTTATCTTTTTTTTACGTAGATGACAGACAGCTGTAGCAAAGTTGAAATATAAATACGGAAGAAGTGGCCGTGGCAGGGAATTTTAGCAAGAAAGCAGATGTATTTTATATACGATGGATCCCCAGAATTAAATGTGAAAGATATATACATTGTATATATGCATGTATCTTTCACATTTAATTCTGGGGATCCATCGTATAAAAGACATATTTATATGTATATATATCAGATAAATTTAGGAAGTCTGGTGATAATGCTTCTGATGAATAAAAATCAGATGACGATGATGATACATGTATAAAAGTACGAAATTGCTATAGAAACACCTATAGAAACATATCAAGACGTAGATTACATGTATAAGTCGCCTTATAAAATAAAGTTTTTAAAACTATTATCAAAACGGTATACAGTCGAATCCGCCTAATATGGACACCGGTTATTCTGGGTAGCCATATTATTAAGGTCAAATTGTCAAGAACAAATTCAGACAGTACATTTGCACATGTTTTTGGTCCGGTTATTTCGGCCAATAATCCGCTCATTCTGGACAGTTGGCATTGGTAAGTGATAAAAAACAGCAAAATTTT
>JAQGCC010000345.1:0-40767 GCA_034698905.1 Xestoiulus laeticollis | reverse complement strand
TGGTTCCCAACTGAATGCATGTTTAGTATTATGTCTTATCTGCCTTTGCCTTGGTAATTGACGTTCCGCCTTAACACACTAAAAACGTTGGGCTAAAATTCAACCCAATATTGAGTACGTGCTATATGGACATGTTAACATTGGGTTGAATTTAAGTGTAACAACCAAATGTAGTGTTAAAGCTACCCAAAGTTGGGTCACAGTTATTAACACAGGTTTTGGTTAAAATATGCTCCGAATTGGGTAAATGTGAGGTTTGTGTTATTTATAATAAAGGTGCCCAATTATGAGTTGATTATAAATAACACAAACCTCACACTTAACCAATTCTGGGCATATTTTAACCAAAACCTGTGTCAACAACTGTGACCCAACGTTGGGTAGCTTTAACCCATACTTTGGTTGTTACACTTAAATTCAACCCAATGTTAACTCAATGTTGTTATGTCCATATAGTACTCAATATTGGGTTGAATTTTAACCCAACGTTTTTAGTGTGTAGCCAATTTTTAGAAAAAAACTGAGAAAGTCATAATTTAATGCCTAATTTCAATGGTTCAGTTTAATCAACTTTCAAACCATTATGAAAATTTATGTAGCAATATTCTGCAAAATCTCCCAGATTTTCTCCCAGGTTTTCTCCCAGGTTTTCTCTATCAACTTGATCTTTAGTAAAAATGCTCCAGATTAAATGCGGACATTACCCGTGTCCTGAGATTACTGTTATGGCTTTTTTTGTATAGCGGTCACCTTTTGATATAGCGTTAATATTACGACTGGGCATCGTTTAAAGCTGTAATCAGCTTAAGCATCTCTCCCAAATGCCCCACCCTTGCTTCAGGGCCAATGGATTTTCTTCGACTGTGGTCCTACTATTTCATATACAGTATTTCTACACTAATACTCTAAATTTTGGACAATTTACATTCAAACATAATTGTCGCAAAAATTACTTTTATAGCAAATTATCCAAACCCTATGCAGCTCTCTCCATAAAAAGAAATGATTTTGGCAAGATAAGGAGCTAAATAACACTGGGTTTTGTGTATTGTGTCCAATTTTATTAGAAAAAGTAGTCTGGCTCTGAATTAGCATTTCATTTGCATGCTCTGTTTCACTTTTAGTTATAGGGATTTAAAAAAAATGGATTTATGAAAAACTTTCTTTGAAGTACTTTAAAACTGATTGTACAAAGGGGCAATGACCCATTTTAGTGGGCTTACTCGTAAATTTATTTAATTACGCAAAGATTTTTTATTTCTTTTCAAAAAGAAGGTTATGATGACAATGCGTGTGTACATTATCATTATTTGCTTGGCTTTTGTAAACTGTTAATAAAAGTTTAAACGGCGAAATCACGGTTTCTTTCATTGAAAACTGTTTAAAAGTCTACACTCCTTCATGCACAAAAAGCTTGATTTGTATAGCAACAAACAAAAAAGCAATCTGGAGCAAGCGATTTGTTTGAAATTGTTCTCTTGTACAGATAATACATGTACAAAAATCGTATGTAGGCATTATTTATTTAATTCAGCATCACGTGATTGTAATTGGTAGGTTAAACTGTACAGGTCAAAACTGAGTTATTTAGAAAGCATGTCTATTGTAAAAGCATCCTGTAAGTTTTTTAAAACTATTTTTTAATAATCCAAATGAGCATGATTGTTTGTATTCTATTTTACTCAATTTCTGCTTAGAAATCAAAGAGCACACGTGCTTTTTGTGTTCATCCAATTCGGACATAACAAATAGGCTAATTGTAAAACTTACATAGAAAATCAATGGCAGTTAAATTTAGCCTTTATGACCCAAATTTGTCCCGTTTGGCATTTTGTATAATGTAGCTTGTTCAATTCGGTATACACCTGTTTTCTTCGATAACATAGGTCAGCATTGTCTAAGGTCATGTAATCAAGAAGATAAGAATTCATTTTAATAGCTTATGTTCATGTTTACGCCGATTGTTTATGAAATGCAACTTTTCTAAAGCTTAATTGCCATTATTTTTTTTTGTATTGTTTACATGCCATTGTATTACAATTCTATTTTAAAATGCTCTGCAAATTTACATGCAAGATATAAATCTATATTCTGAAATGTTGATTTCGTAGATTCAAAGCTATTATAGTTTTATTTGTATATCACCTTTGAACTTGGTTTACATTATGTTGCTTGCATTTAAACCTGTTTGGGAAACCACATTTTGCTTTTTAAAACATTCATTGTTCTATGATTTAAGGTACATTAACCTATAAACTGCAGTATGTAAAAGCAGGTAACTAATTGATTGAACGAAAGTTGCTGAATACATGTATGTTAAATTCAGATTTGCTTTCAGGTTTTACTTTTTTTTGTTTCATGAAGCAGTATTCTAGCGTGTCTAGACTGGTGAGCAAAAGCTTATTTTTGTTTGATATAGGAATCGATTTTTGTGCATTTTTTGCCTTTTCCACAAAATGGTGACATACATGTAAGCACCTGATCTTGTGTGATTTTTCAACAAGATGTATCAACTTATGTGCATATTAGAGTTAATATAAATTTATATTCCATTGCGCATTATGGGAAAATTTATTGAATACAAATGTAAAAATAAATGTATAACTGATTTGGCAAGTGATCAAGCCTCACTACAAATAATCTAAATAAGTGCAAAATCATGCTTTGCCTAAATACTTGGCGAATATTGCAGCGTTGCATGCATTTCTTTAATAAAATTTAAAAAATATACATGTGTATATATTAGGGAGTCAAGGGAGGATTCTGTGAGCACAACCAAACCCTATTTCTGTGAAAAAAAGGAGCAGTTTTTGTATTTTTATCAAATCTCGTGCAATTAGAAATTTGTGCATGAAATTTCTCTACAATTTCATCAAATATAGGCCTATAACGAAATGAAAGTTTGCATTAACGGGATATAGATGTTGTGACTTGATATTCTGTCATTTTTGACTTATGGTAAAGTAGGCACATTTACATGTACAAGTACATGTATTTGATTTACATGTTTACCCAATATGAAGAAAGACTGCGTGCAACTTTAACACCGCCCATATTGATTATTCAACAGGAAAGGCAATAACTAGTTCAAGAAAACGTATATACAAAGTTATAATCTGCCAAATGAAGATGTATTGCTGTATATAAAAGTTAAAAAATTTTTTTCCTTAGAAAGGCCAATGCAGGCGACGCAGGAATAATACACTAAACTATACAGTAAAAAGCTTATGAGATATTCCAAACACGCAGAGTATTTGTCAAAATATATACATGTACATGAAAATGATGAAAAATTTGCAATGTGAGCTTATGTATTGTGTTAATTAAAATACCAGTTGCACATTAATTAAATTTCAACGCTGCAGCAAAGTGGGTTTAGCGGCTCTTGGCTCGACTACTTATACATTAATCGTCAGTGGGAATAATCTTATGAAATCACAAATTTAATTGACTTAATAAAGGGCACATTATTTCATTTTAATGATTTCACGCCTTGTTTAACAAACCGGAACGCACTTAACATTACATGTAAAGAAAACTAACTCCGTTTTAAAGTAACGTGTTTTACTTATACATCATACAGTATATACATCTATAGTGTACAATGCCATAGTTTCAGGATTTGTATAACTGTGTGTTCACTATTGCACCACGCCCTGAGAACTTGAAATAAAATCGATATTATATTCCACTTTGATGTTAGAATTTTAACTGACTTAACATTTTTCACCAAGCATTAATGTGTTTTATTTGAAAAGTATCGAATATCTTAAATGCGAAGCAATTTGTAGTCCTATTTTGTATACCTAAACATGTATACAAAATTAGAATGCCATCGCATTTCAACTCAAAGTATACCTGAACTTAATAAGTTCATACAAATGATGGAAATAATGCTTTGCAATTCTAATGTCATTTGGCAATTTTTAAATCTTGATGCAGCAACTTTTACTTTTAATGAACGTGAATAATTTAATATGATATTAAAAACTGAAGCACAAAACTAATGGCTTGTCAATATTAACATAAGTGGCCAGATATACCAGTTCGACGTGAACGTGAAAATCTTAAATGTTTTTAAATATCGTGGCAAAACGTAATGGAAATTTGCGATGCTAATTAATTTTGAATGTCATACAACATAATTCCCGAAGCATTGTATATTGCTGCAAAAAAGGTCTGGAACCAAAATAAGTTGCTAAATAAAGTAATAAAATAAGTCGACCTATAAAATGCCACATGTAATAAAACGTGATATTTGGTGGAGGAATACCGAATTAGAGCTTCGAAAGTAGTTTTAATTGACTTGGCAATTTCCCAACGCAGCTTGAAATTAATATTATCAGGTCATTTGCTTTTTCTTAAAATGATAGAAATCTTAACGCTTTCCCTAATGAATTGTTCGCCTGGATAATTCTGAGAACAGAAGTCGTGTATTACGTAAACAGTAACATTAAAATAACTGTAAACTATTAGTAAGAGATAAGCTTTGTTGAAAGATTGGCCTGCCAATTGGCAACCATCTTGGTGCTCTCAAAATCCGATCTGCTTGACAACAGTAAAAAAGGTCGAATAATACATCGTCTAGAAAGTTTTCTTTGGCATTCTACACAGTAAAGAAAGTTGATAACTCGTATATTTTAAGCAAATTTAGATTTTATTACACTTTATATTAAATTGATAAATATAGAATGAACAGATCTTAAGCCACAACAATAATAATCCTCAACCTTTTTGACTATATCGGTACCATTTTATATCCAATATAAGACTTTAAGAAATGATAACAGTGGTGCAGTTAATGTAATGTAGTAAAAATATAACATTCATAGATAATTTATTATCTAAATTTTGACGCCAAATTAAGGAAAGCTCACATACAAAAAAAGTAAAAAACAACTTGTTTTAAAGCGGATTCAATTGTTTTTTTTAGGTAAAATACATATAATGTATATAGTTTACATGAGACGAATGGTAATAAGTGCTACAATGTAGCAATAAATTGTGGTTTGTTTACTTTCTAGTTTCAACCACAGTTGAAAATCAGACGTACAATCCATAATGTCTATATAGCTAACGAAAACTATTCATTATAAGCATGTACTGTAGATGTATGCAAAGTAATAATGTAAAATGGAATTTTTAAATTTTAATGACTATTTGGAACACTGTTGAATCAGGGCAATCGTTAATAGCAGACAAATTTTAACGAACAAAACGAAAATGTATAACTATATTCATATAAGCTATAAGTTTCATTTAAGTTCACAAATTTATACAGATGTTTATAATACAGATTCTGCTGTCGCATGTAGGCCTACATGTGGTCATCAATTTTGAATTTGTACATTAATTATATTAATTTATTTGCTGAAAAATATTGAAAATTAAAAGTAAAAGTTTTCGTCATTCTTAGCTAAGTGTCCTTGAAATGTTTAGTAGTCTTTTTTGCTGAAACGTGAAAACAAAATGAGCTACCAATAATGTAGGGCATGAGTTATGCATCTCTGCTAATGGATAAAACTCATTTGTTTTCTGAAAATACGAAATAAACGCAGCGTGACAGAATCGCATACTTTCTATAAAAAGAACGAAAATTGCTATAGTTTACTCAGGCATGCTATGGGGTGGAACTGGAGCATAAATGATTTCTACGATGAGCCTTTTTCAACCAATGTCCAAGAAAAATGCTTTTAGATAATTGAAATAAGTATTATTTTGTAACATCAATTTGAATAAATACATGTAAGCAAAGCCACATGACTATATGCTGAAATTATTTATAGGCCTAAGCAATCTCCCTTGACCAGACCATGCAGCTACTAGTATGTAAATCTAGAATATATACTAGTAGGTTGTGAAAATCTGGTTTCTTTAATATTCAGTATGTACACTAGCCTACATGTATGTTCTTAAAAAAGAACAAATTCTATACAGTATACTCTTAAAAATAAAAATGGGTAAAAGTTGCACACAAATTATAATCAGTAAAGGTGTTTTTCTTTTTATATGATTTCTAGAAGGAAAACCTGAATACCTAAATATGTTTTTCAAATTGTATCACGCATATCGCTCCACAGGAAATTAATTCTAAGGCGATAATGAATTTTTTGCGAACCAAGCAGAAATTATAGTCTATATGATTCGGCAATGCTTTCAACTTAATTAATTTTTTTTTTGATTGAAAGCGGAATGGAAGGCGTCATTGGGATAGGTGTGTCGTCTTATTTGGTTAATCCGAAGTAGCATATTATTCATTTTCATGTTATTTGGCCGCCTCAGTGCCTTAGTTTTTTGGCAATAGATAGTATAAGGATGTTTCTGATAAAAACACGCTTATTAAATTATGCACCTTTAAGGTAATTGTATGTCACAATAATATGGCGATGATAATAACTGAATCTCTAACCATGATAAATACTGATAATATTTAAACAATATAATGGTGGTATTTACAATATTTGTATGTACAACAATGAATTATTTGTGAAGTACAAGTGTACTTTATACATAAAATATTTGTAAAAAATTGTTGTATTATACGTATACTTTTCGAATACTCACATCAACAAAAGCTGCGGATTGCCTCATTATTTTGTACATAATGTATTAGTAAATACAGTGGAATTCACTTATAACGTTGCTGGATCCAGCAATATTCCGGATATATATCCATTACGCGTAATATGCTCGATTGGTCTGTTATCTTACGTTCAGTATAGCCAAATTTTGTTTGGATAGTTTGCTACCATATGTCGGATATAACGATAATCTGGTCATAGCGATCCTATTTTTAAACGAAAAATTGTCCTTTAAATGAACTTTAACGATTTTCTGAGACTTTCCAAGTGCATATACATGTACATGTACATTTAATGTAATGACAAAATGATTTACAATCGTAAAGTTGGGTTGCACACCAAAACCTGTAAATAGAGAATTTTTACATAGCGATGGCTTGCGCTATTCAGATTTTGGTGTACTTTTAATTTGAAATCTTATTATAATATTCTTTTATTAACTTGGGAAACAATAACTTTCAAAAAGAAAAAAAATGTTCGTATTTTGTATTAAATGTAAAGTCAAATTCAATACATTTATATATTTCACTGCTGATATTTGTTTAAATTTTGAATTTAATAACACTTAAAACTATAAAATTATACAAACTTTAAATTCTCAAAATTTATCTTTGTTGTAGAATACATTTGCGATTGTTTTTATTGTTATGCAAGATACATGTACACTATTATATAAAAATTATTTAAATATTTATTTTATAAAAAAGTTTTAAATCTCTCCTTAATTTCCAGAAAATTTGCCTGTACCGGTACTATACCGCTGGTGTTAGCGTTATTTTAAAATAAATATTGATAAACATATGATAAATATATGTAAATCAATTTTAAACTTACTGCGTTTCATTTTTCTTAAATACGGATTCAACAATATTCAGTTATAACGATCTGATTTCTTAGGTCCCTTGAAGATAGTTATAAGCGAATTCCACTGTAATAAAACACTAAATGTAACCCCCGGTTTTTTATGTATCTGTATTCAATCGTTTAAATGGTAGCATTGCGCTTTTAAATAGAATTGGTTTTTACATGATTTTGAAGCCCACACATTTCTTTTTGACCTATCATTACAGGATTTTACACATCTTAATAGTTGTTATCAAGCCTCTATAACCTACTTTTAAACCATGGGTAAAAAATACTGAAAGTACCCCCGAACAAAGGTGGTTTAGCTTTGTAACCAACCAAATGGATATAGTTTTCACTTCATTGACAGTTAAACCAGAACTGGCAATATATGTAGGTGTGGTTAAGTATAGAAACAAATTTATAATAAAACTACATTTTTTTTACTATGAAAACTAACCTGTTTAAATGAAATTGTCAGATCCATTTGTCATATAAAAGAATTATGAAGAATTGGCCTAAAGGCAATGATTCACCAAAGGCTTTTCATGAGACTTAATCACATTAATTGGGAATTAAAGATATGATAAGGAATATTGGGATGTTTAATTTTTTAAAAAATGATGCAATTACGCTAATTATATAATTAGATTGTGTAGGACGTTAATATTAGTCTAAGCCAGAGTAGCGATTTTAATTGCAAACAATTATATTATCATACTATTGAGCTGATAAATGCTAAGACCCAAAAATCAAATTTTATATACCATTTAGAAATAGAATACGTTCCAGAGAATGTTTCCTTAAAAATTCTAGTGATAAGATCAATTTATCCTTTTAAGCATTTATTTAGAAGTGTAACTTGGTTCCTACAAGTGTATCCTTGTTGTAAATTATTTTATTTTTTGAACTTTTTACATATTTTATCGAATATTCAAACTATATGGACTTAAATTACATTTGACAAGTTTGACTCGTCTTTCATATAATTAAATTCTTTGCAATTGCCCTATTTTTTAAAATCGCGAAATCCTTATAATTATCTCTTTACAGAATTTATTGTTAAAACTAAAATGATTATTTTCAGTCAATTAAATAAATGTAACATTTTTATAAAATAATAGACTTAATTGCCCCGACGATATCTAAACTGTTACATGAAACTTTGTTTAAAAAGTGCAATTTTCTTTAGTCAAAATCATTCAAGCTAACATATCTTTTGACATACATAATTTAGCGGATTTACAGACATGGAAAAATGTGGAAAGGTTTCATAAATACATGTATTTATGAAACCTTTCCACATTTTGCATCCAACAAAATTACCACCTGCGCGCGAACCCTTTTAAATTGCATTTTTAAAAAACTGTTAATATAAAAAAACCAGCTAATTAAAAAGGATAATGTAATACATGCACTACATGTTATAATGTTTGTTACAAATAAAATGTCGTATGTCGGAAAAAGTGTAATTGTATAACGGTGACTGGTTATCCTTGTAACTGTTGTTATTCATTCGTTTTGAATGCATGAATTGTGTACTTTTATATGCAAAAAATATAATAAAAAATTTACAAAATCACGACATTATGCATGTCAGTTAGTCGTGAGATTGCCAAACCAAGAATTTAAAAATTCATGTTTTTTTTTGTTAGTTTTTTAAACAAATATTGTATCTAATAATGTAACGAAATTTGTTAAATTTCAAGCACACATTACGAATTTAATGTACAGCCTTATCAAATATGATATGCGAAAGTGGCATTTGTTTGTCTTGACAGGCGACTAATTAAAATCATTGAAGGAAGAAAGAAAAATATAATTTGCATTTAATGTGCGCATGTCAACTGATTTTTTGTGTGTTTGTAATACACCTGCTCTATAAGCAGTCATTCTATTAAAAAAATGAAGCCCTCTGGTGCCATAACCGTACATATCATTTTAGCAAATGAAACTTTGGCATGCATTAAGGGTTATCTTTGTCCAATTATATAAACATAACTGTGGTTTGCCAATTCCCACCGACACAAGTATGCTATTAACACTGAATTTAAGCATTTAACCCTAATTGTATAACATTAAATAGTCAAAACAAAGGACAAAAATGAATGTAGCCTAACCTTATAGAAACGACTTAATAGTGTGGCATCTTTAAATAATTATAACGAATGCTGCATAATTTGAGAAAAAAAAAAGGTTGAGAAAGTATATTTCACTGTCCTGGGTACATTCTGATCTTGTAATTTCATTCAAATTTTGTATATTTTCAGATTTTCCAAATTTTTTTTAGAAAACTTGTCACTTTAGAAAGAATACAATAAAATTTGTCATAGCAAGGAATTTAAGTTTGAAATCTTCAATATTTATATAAATATCGACATTGTTTTGTATGGTATAAATGGGATCATTGATTTTTCTATAACCAGGGCCTCACAAGAATGATTTATGATATAAAATTGCATAATCAGAGGTTGGTGACGTCGGGGGGATCTTGACGTTGGAAAGAATAATAGCAATCAATGTACTGAATATAATTTTAGTACAAAAGGGACAAAAAGCCATTATTGTTATTATTATTTGGTTCTATGGCTTTTGTGCACTGGCACGGACAGAAAGGCATTCTCCAAGACTATTGTTCTCCCAACAAACGTGCTAAAATCGCCATTAAAAACACTGATAACAGTATATTGTGCGAAACCGCCATTATGGACTTGCCAAATTGGATTAATCATGGTGCCTTATTGAAAGAAATTCTATGGTTCCAGGCAATGTACTAGAAAGCCAAGCACGCATTTTCATCGAAAATAAGCGGAACATTTGCCTCCTTCAAAACATTGCTAATATTTTTGCAAAGTATTAATCATAACGAGGTGAATATGTCGAATATGTCTGCTTGAAGCAATGATTTGAATTAATTTTTAAACCAAGAGCAGCACTTATCTCATGTTATTGACTAAAGAATAAGGTTTGGCTTACAATTCATCAATGGTATTTGCCATTTTCAAAAGCAGGTACCTTGGCCGAATAGCTTCCAAGATAAAAATCATGACTAGTTCTTATTTCTTAAAATGAATAGATTGGCAATAAATTTTATACTTTTCAACTTTTGCCAGGGCAAGCAACTGCAATTGCTATAGTGTTTCCATCTTTGATAAGTGAAAGCTTATGTGAAGTCAAAATACTTAATTTGGCAGAATATCAGCTTAGTATTTGTGATGTCAAAAATTTAAAGAATACATGCACTGTTTTTGCTTTATTTTGTTAACATATTTTTAGACTCGGAATTTGAAATGGTTTTAAGTGGGTTTATGTCCACGAAATAATCTTTTCGTAGAATTTGTGAGGCTCGGGGTAATACATGTACATTCTTGGAAAATCAGTGGCAGAAATATGCTAATGAAGATAATGAACGGTCTATGTTAAGAGGTGCAAATATAAAGGGCATTAAACTCTTTATACATTTATGTACTTCTAAGAATAGAGAATATGGCATGCACACACAATGTATACTTTGTGGTATGGGGTTTCCCCGACACTACGTAATAACCCTTTTCACGTTCACAATTAACATGATTAGACAGGTCTGACCAGAGCATTCTTGTTGGCAAAAGGGGCTAAGAATTTAAAAAGGTAACTGCCTCGGACTTGGTTAGTAAACTTTATTGAGACAACATTCACCTACTATGCAGAATGTGGTTTAAAAATCTGATCTTTTTGTATTCTGAGCTTCTACAGTGAAACCTCTATTAACGGCCAACTCTGAACAAGGGAACCTCCGTAGGACGGCCATGCTTTGTTGGAACAAAACTCCCTCCATAGGATTTTTAAACCTCCGAACAGCAGCCACCTCCGAAGGGCGGCCACTTTTTCACGGTCCCATAGGATAGGTGACCGTTGTTCGGAGGTTTCACTGTATATCTTTAGTCCGTGCTATTTGCAAATGATTTAGGAAAGAAAAATTGCTTCCATCAGAGGCATAACTGACAAAATGTACAAAATTAAAGTACGGTATTTTCAATAAAATTTCACATTTTGAAATCTTTTCTTATATTTTGTTATTTTATTCCTATGTTGCCCTTTATTCAGTCAATGTGCACATTGAATGAATGTGCCTTAAAATTAAAACTGAATGTGATAAAAACACCCATGGGTGTTTAAGTTTTAAGACTACACTATAAAAATAACTAACTCTTAAGACACTTTAGGAATAGGACTCGTGATTTATTTTGGTTAGATATTTCGAGGTATATACTGTACATGTACGTGTAGGAAGTGTTTGACCGGCTATGGGGTCATATCAAATGGTTTCACTTCTATTGTTAAAATTTCACCTGTGCACCTCAGTATGCAGGTATTGCACTTTTCAAGAGAGCTGCCTCAAGAGTGAAAACGTAAAAGGGAAGGGAGTTACCTATTTGAATTCCCTTCTCCAAACGACCTTGCAAAGGACGTTAGTAGGGGCTTTGTACCTTGAACCTGTTTTAAGTTCATTTCAATGGAACCATCACTGCAAATCGAGTCCTCCACGAGAGGGTCTGTAACTTACACGTATCTTCATAAACAATCATTTACAGATTATTGCCTATTGACCTAATCAGATGTAAGGATACATGTACAGTATATATACATATACACATACAAGTTTTGGAATGTTATAAGTAAGCAAAACCATAATCAATAATTCTGAAAAAAACTTATAAGTCATTGGCATGTATTCATATAGTGCTATTAAATTTAACTTGACTTATTTGAGGTATTTTATATAAACACCAATATTCGTTTCCAATTAAATTGAATTTTTAAACATCTTGTCCATCAAATATCTAATCTTGTTTAGCTGTAAGTTTGTCTTAAAAAATGTAAAAGGCCATCTGCAAACTCATTGAGAACAAATCAATTTTGTCCAATTTTCATATTTTTTGTAAACCAGATGCTTGTTTATCAATTGTTTTAGCATGCTAGACAAGTAATTTAGCTAGGTTTTGGCTCTGCGTGGTATCATTATATCCAAACAACCTAAGGCACATTAAAAAAGCTCATTAAACACCTGCGGTAATTAGTTAATAATGGATCAATAGCGTAATTTTAAATGCATTTAAAAAAATAAAAAATACCGACAACACCCATTGCTAAATTCCCACCCTCCAATTAACACGTACCATATCAATGGAAAAATATAAACCACATGAAATCTTTTAAAGTTTAAGTTTGAATCAGAACCTTAAGGCATGGACTAATCATGCTTTAACTCTTGATTCCTCAATTTGATTTTGGTTTCTAAATTTATTTTGGCATTTAAGCGATGTTAAATTCACGTGTTAAGACATTGATAGGCAACAAAATTACTCTTTAGTGTTTTAATAGTTCAGCAATCACTCAAAGATATACAATGCTCATGAATATACATTTACCACATATCATCTTAACTTTAAAATCTCATTCCAAACTTTGAGATCATTGGGGTATCGTGTTCTCAGTAGATTTTCAGGCTGGGTTAAATGGTTGCTCACCTGGCCATTGTGTTGTCTCCTGATTGAATAATTATAGGGGTTATTCACCAGATTAGACTATCAGATGGAAAATACTTGCATTTTTAGAAAGGAGGGATCATTTTGGGCCAGTGTATTCTTGTCTGCTGAAGGTGTTACCGGTTACGAAGTTATACATTTATATTCACTTAAATTGAAGCCAAGAAGGAAAACATAAAAGGATGAGATGCAATTATGCTTTATGCAACATCTATACACGATATAATTTGTTAGATTTTCATTTCCGTAGGCAATTAGGACCACAATTGGACTACAATTTGTGACCATGCAAATAAGCTTTTTAACAGAATTGCATCTACTGAAACGCATTGATTGCTTGGCACAGTGACCGCATGTAAGGTTATAATCAGCAAACTTGACGATTGGCCTAATTTCATAAAATTAAAAGCACATATAGTCTACTTAAATGCCACATATCTGACTTTCAAATGAAATACATGTAGTTGTAGGAACAGTATTCGTAGCTTCAAAAATAGCACTGCCTAACAAATTGAGAAATGAACGATCAATATATGACTATACAAAATTTCTCTGCTGAATTTCATTGACCCAATCAGCATATGAACTATTTGCAATGGTTTAAGTATCTTATTCATAGCTAATTTATTAATTCATGTACATTTTTTTAAGATCATGTTGCAAAAGCATCGTTTAGGGCATTTACATGTAGCCTATATACATGAGCGTCTTTCTCCTGTACAGAATATCTACTGAGTCGTATTCAAGGCCAGCTCAATTCGTATACGACTCAGTAAGCCCTACAGATTAACTGCTTATCTGAAAAAACCGGATAAGTGAAACAACATTTTGAACCCTAGACTTTTTCCCATATATGTTTTACACATGATCTAAAACCTGATAACTGAAACCCACACAAATGCCATTCAAAATTCTGCTCAAGTTCTGCTCTTTCAATCTACATGTATGTTACCTCTATACATGCATGTATGCTTACATAAATATAATTGAAGTTAAATTGATGTTCTTCTTAATATTCTGTTTTTACTCTTTTACTGTTTGTTCCTACTGATTGTGTTCATTGTGAAGCTTTGCTTAGTTACAATAAATGCTTACATGACTAAAACTGATCCAAAATTAGTGCATCTAGGCCAAAACCGCTTAAGTGAAAAACAAGATAAGCACAATATTTATTGAGTTTTTCATTATTGATACTCCAGCACCATGTCATGATATTTTTAAATCCGAAATTTTTGATATGACAAAACAAGTTTTGAAGGCAGATTGTGTTTTTTTTGTACGGTTTATTGGGTTTTTTGGGGAAGACCATACGTCCTACCACCATTAAAATATAGCCCTTGGGCAGGCCATTGTCGCTTTTATTTTCACTAGTATTTTACCAGCAGCTAGTCTAGCGGTTTTACGTGCTTCTGAACCTGACTTACGTTTTCTGACATAGGGCTTACGTTGAAGGCAAGTAAAAAGTAAAAGGTGATTTTGTGCCAAGGTTAATATCTTTGGTAGAAATACAAGCATATACCTTAAAAATGCGGAAAATTACTCGCCCAAAAAAACAGACGGATATGATAGTGAACAATGAAAAATAAATTTAAATTTGAAAGCATTTCTTGGAGGGGAATTTCCATGGTGGAAACAGAAGCACAGGCGTCCAGAAGACCGCACCTTAACATTTTTATAGTTAATTTAGCGGTAAGCTATGAGATATTTTCAAAATATTTAATTATCATAAGGAAAACTTACTATCGTACCAGCCAATGAAGGAAAATCCTTGAAGATAACGAGAGGCAGGTAAATAAACTTCTATAAATGATTAACTGTTACGTCCTGTCAATTTTAGGTTATTTCCAGAGGTGCAAGGACGAAGAAAACGTGAAGAAACTTAGTGTTAACCAATAGGGAGTGTCACATTTTTACCATCTTAGATGAAGCGTGAACAACTTCTGCTCAGAATTTTGGAGCATTTTGGAGTTGTTTTATTCAAATAACTACAATCGATGATTCCAAAACTATCATCAAGGCTCAAATTTGTGCTCTTTGCCGTATTTAAATTTTGAATTACTACTTGTTCACTGATAGACTTTGTCACTCTTATAATAATTAAAATGTATCACATTCAAATCTCTTGCAATGACATGTGCATTAGTGACATATAACTAAACATTACAAAATTTTAACAAAATTTTAACATCACAAAATTCATGTCTGGTCCAATGAGGCTTGATGTCAAGATTTGTTGAAGCTTGACATTGTTTTGTTGACTATGTTGAATAAACTGTACATGCATTTCAAAGACTCACACCTTTTGATAGTTTATCATATGTATATACACAGTAGTCTAAAGAATTCATGTGATGATTAGTTAAAACTTACACATATTATATACATTAGTGCATAATAAAGGTAAGTTGCAGGCTGTGTGTACCAGTGAATGAGAATGTACATTTTCATTACCTATATAACATGATCAGCATATATATAGTAATTTGTTAAGAAAACAGCAGGCTTCAGGATGCACATTTTCTGAATTTAGTTTCCTTGATCGTAAACGAGTATACAAAAATAAGTCGAAATGTTTTAACGGAAAATCCATATGCCGATCGTGTTTTAGCAATGAGTGTTTAGTTCGACACTGTGTTTATATAACCCAAATCAAGCATCTGGGTGATGGTTGCTTCAACTGTTGAAAGTATTACCAATAAAAAGGAGTCAATGTACTGTCTTAGATTGTTGTGAATTTTTAACGTGCATAACAAATTGCACCGATTATGGAGTTCATCTTTGTGGTACATGTCTAAAACTTGAATTATAGTATTTGTAAGCATCCATTGTTGGAGTGCAAAAAGATGAGACAGCATGCAAAGCAAAAAATGCAAATTTTTACCTAATAACCTTTTATTGACAAACGTTGTCTAGACGATTTTAGAAGAAAAATGTCCCAGAACAATGAGCAATAGGTAGAATTAAAAGTTACCTTGATTGAACAGCGACTAGTTTTCCAAATAAAAAAAATTGCTGTTAAAAGTTTTAAGTGCATGAATAGACCTACATTATTTAAAGCTAAATTCAAAGGTAATAAGAAAAAAGTTGACTCTTTTAAAAATGCTTTTTTTAAACGAGGGCAATTAAGGTAATTTATCGTAATATCGCGACATTATATACTTTATTGTTTTATTTATGGATTTCAGATAGCCATACAAGTACTTATTTTTCTCGGGTGAAACGGTAGTGGAGTATTTGAATATTGGCCGACGCATAAAATAACCACATTTCCTCGAGATTCTTCGTATTAAATTCTTTCTTTTTTTAATGCACACTTAAATAAATTTACGACTGAGTTACATTTTTTAGCAGGTTCAGTTGTGGGTCGAGTTGCATAATTCTTTCATTTATATTGAAAGTTTTGTTAACTCGTAAACATGCGTTTTTGTTTCTAACCACCTCATATTTTAAAATGTATTACCATTATTGTCATCCTAAACATAAAATTATATGATAATTGAAAAGCTGTTGTAAATCAAGTATAAGTTTCTCTGTGCATTATTATATTAGATAGATGTCAAGTAATATCAAATAAATACCAACGACTTATTGCTATAGCCTACACCGTTTCCAAACTATATAACTTTATAAAAAAAAGTTCTCTTCAATTGCTCAAGTCCATTGTTGTCATTATGCAAACCACATTTATACATGTATGTTAATGCGAGTTCGGCAGAAGACTTTGATTTGCCATGTTTTGAATATTGAAATAACGATTTCACATTTGATGGTGAATTCTTTTACATGAACTGGCTTATATATTTGAGAGATGAATTAAATGCTATTGACCTATTAAGTCTGTATCTGAATGTGATTAAGGTCATTGTGAGAGTCTATACCTAACGTGGGCATTATATTTCTGTTTATCATCATACATATTTTTACGTTTATGACTGACACCAACAGTTTCCTGTGGTATACGGAATGTTTTGCTGTAGAAATTTGAGATCGAAATCAATTTATTTTGCGTTTTGTTATATCAGTTAGTGGTATTTTTCATATCTAATTTATATAAGAAACGACGCCAATTTTTGGAGGATTTTTAAATATTCAGAAAATTAAGCTTTGTATCGAATGAGGGGAATATGAAGACTATAGGGAAAACACATACTGGTATTTAATAAATTTATATTCAGTTATATTCCAAATGTATATTACAAATGTAAATACTAAGAAATCATTTTAAATATACATATAAATGAAAACATTAGAATTTAAATCAAAGTGTGTAAAACAATGCTAATATTATATTGCTGTTAAAATACCTTTGTTGCTTTGGGCTTAATAATTTGTGAAAATCTGGATTCATCAATGCAAAGTTATACTAAAGACATTTTATTCTACTAGATACATGTACATGTAGATCTAAAGCGACTTAAGATATGGTAAAAGTGAATCCCATTTTCTATCGTCGATTGAAAGTTCCAATTATCAAGTAATAAATTTTCATATATTTCGCAACATCAGATGCATGTAAATTGGTTGTTATTTTCGACTTGTAAATACTAAAAGTTTACCAGGATGTTTGTTCTAAAAGTTATTTTACCTTGCATTTTATGAAAGCGAAACGACGTTTGTTATGTGACAAAATTAATAGTCAGCTTTCGCAAACTTAGTACTATGAATCACATTTTTAAATTAATTTCGTCTTGCTAACCTGAATCCGCTACGTGTATGTCATAACCCTTGACCTAATCTTTTGCTGCAAGCACGTATATTATATGCATGCAAATGTAGATGTAATACTAAGTGGATTTCTCATTGTGTTGGAGGCTATTAAAGATAATTCTTAATACGTTGTTTTTATGAGGATTGGATATCGAATCCATTGCAATTAAATGACTACATATTGAAACAATTCGAACTTTAAATGGTTAGATACTTCCTGTGTTATGCTTGCAACCATTAGCCTATAGTCATATAAAATGGACCATAGAGTTCATTGTTATTCTACGTGGATGCACAACTTTAAGATAATGGACAGTATTTTTTTTTTATAAATGTAGGAAGCAAATTCTGTCATCATATCTGGCTACAGTATCTTGCATGTATAATATCTATTTTGCATTTAATCAGAGGCCAGGTTTATTAATCCGTAGATTACATGTACTGTAATCAAAGATGTGAAATCAACATTAGTGTTAATCGAATATACAGATGTGCAGTCCTTTAAACTAGTAAGAAAAGCTAGCAATTCTAATTTATTTTACATATAGTTTATAAAATCAGTAAAACTAGAATGAACGCAATGCTCACTGAAGCTAAAAATTGGTTTGACTGAATTATGTTTAAACATTAATGTATACATTGCATAAATTTAATATTGCACAGTTATATACTCACGGGTGTATATACAAGGTGAATTTGCTTTTAAATTTAAAAGACGCGTGTGAATGCATAATAAATATCGAAATAATGGTAAATAAAAAAGCTACTATAGGCGTATGCAGTTTTTGTATTTCAAAACCATTAAAACCGCTTTTCCATATAGGCTACGATACATTTTTTTAAAATGAAAAACGAATTCCCGTGAATGTACATATAGGTCAGACGAATTTTTTATATCTTCGTATATTTACGCTGGATTAACATAAACTTTGCTTTTAATATAAACAATGGGTTAGCTATTAAAATATCGATGCTTTTGCGTTTCGGTATATATGTAATTTTAAGGAGGAAATTTATCGAGCTACGTGCGTTACTGTTAACTCTATAAAATCGAGAAGTTTTTAACCTATGATTTGTGGGCAAAAACGGATGAAAAGAAGGTGTGAATATTTTGTTTATTGCAGACTAACAAACTTTCATGCTCTGAATTGTTTGTAGACGAAATTGTCTGAAAAAACCGAGCATTTTCTAATTCAAATATCATTACATTCGGGTAAGATCCTACATAAATTACATAAGATAAGTATACAGGTATACATGCATACATCGTTTTTTTTTTAATCAACTTTGCAATTATATGAGCT
Source organism: Xestoiulus laeticollis (assembly GCA_034698905.1). Classification (NCBI taxonomy): domain Eukaryota; kingdom Metazoa; phylum Arthropoda; class Diplopoda; order Julida; family Julidae; genus Xestoiulus; species Xestoiulus laeticollis. The sequence goes on along the minus strand of JAQGCC010000345.1, from coordinate 21,804 downwards.
TGAAAATAAAACCTTAATATATTCTCACATGCAACTAGATTTATGCATATTAATTGTGGCAATTTGTCAGCTAAAAGGGTCAACAAACGTTATCAAGATATAAAAAATAAATTAGTGATATGTATAAAAAAAAGGTTATGAATGAAATATTTGGAATTAAAATATTAACTCCTGCTACCCTAGCATTTTCTAAATAGCAATAACAGTGAAAATCCCATTGTAAAAACTGCTTTAATTCCAGATTAAATTATTAGAATACGTACGGTTTAGCCTGCCCACAAGAATTTAGTTCAGATATAAATATGACTTTTATTGTTGGCTGCGAAACTCATTTGTCACTAAATTTCAATTAAGTTATAACATACATGTACATGTATAAAAAATACAGCAGATACATCATATTCAATGTCACGTTCTTTTTTCCATATTTTTTTGCGTACTATTCTCCTTTTAGGGTTTGTATATGAGTTTGTATACACCTTATAGAATAAAACATGAAAACATAATTGTATCATTTATATCGTGTGTGGATTCGTGTTTTTCATTTTTTTTAAATTTCCCATTTTTTAAACTATAGAATGGGATGGCGCAGCATGAATAACGCTTGATAGGATAACTGGAACAGTATATTTTCACATTATTTTCCCTTTTGAAAAACTTCAAGCAAAGCTAATAATGCATTGTTTTTTTCTCTTGGCCAATCTACAGGTTTTTAGAATGGATTGAATTGTTTTTGTATTATTAATGACACTATACAAGTGCTTAATTGTTGACTTCTAAAAGTTATAAATGTCAGTTATAGAATGCACGAATGGTTCGGTTGCATAGATGTCCTATTAGGCCTGCTATAAGTAGCACATTTATGTTAATCTTTAATGTGCAATTATAGCCTTGCAACAGAATTCTAGTTTCATGCATAAAACTACTTAAGCAATGTACATGTATTTGCTTCCAGTAAAGTGTTAAATGAGTGGCCTACTATATGAGCATGGTTTTATAGTAATGTAAATTTTGCTGATGGCCGCCATCTTAAATAAATTTATCCATAATGGTGGTAGATGAATTTTCAAATTCGATGCACCATTTATTGTAACAGTTATGCATAGGTTTGGTTAAGACATTTCTGATAAAAAAATGTGGATTGCTTTCCCCATTAATATGGTGTGCATGTGGTGATATGGCGACTTTGAGGCATATGGCACGTTGCACGAGGTGACGCTATTAATTTAAATGCATTCTCCTTGTTCTGCTCATGGGCATATACCATACACTGCAAAGTCGCCATAACACCACATGCTCACCATCTTGGTAGCACCATGCTAAGAATGCATTTTTTTGGTTGCTCATTGACCTTGGATCTTTGGTACTTCCATTCATATAAATATATATACTGAATGGCTATCAACAGCAACGTTTCTAAAAATGTGAGCCGAATTTTTAAGTATTTTTAAGAGTTTAAACTGGTCCTGAGGCTAAAAAGTTTGAGTATTCCTTGAAACAACCATTTTGGGCTGCTAACTGGACATGTCTAACAATGGCTAATTGTTACACCATAATGAGTAGTGTCATTCAAGTACATAAGAGTCCAGTTTGCAATGATATGACAGCTTGATGATAAAAGCAAAGTTGGATTGATCACCGAACAAACTTCTGAGCGAAGATCATACATTAAAGAACCTGAAAGTGAAGGCACAACATGTGCACTATAAATTACTCAAATATAACATCTGCCTTTAAGCACTCGTAAGAACCCCTTCCTAAGAAATCTTCCATTTATTCCCTACTCTAACCATCAATTTTGACCCTCGTATATATAGTTATGAGAATCGTTCAGTGAACTTTTCAAATATATATATATACATAAACAACAATATATATATATATATATATATACATAAACAACAAATAACGGACTTGCAAATCATGACAATTTGGTAGAAATTTTGATAATGTTTCAAAAACCTGCACCAAATTGATGATCTCACCTTAACAATCTTTTGCTGATTTGATTTAAATCTTCCAACATAATTATTCAATGAATTCATTTCTACATTGAAATGTGAATATATTGAACAGATATTTTAAGGACATTTTTCAACAAAATTACAATACCTTCAATCACTTAGATGCACAAATGCAAACTTAAGGATGTAAACAAGGAGTTTACTCAATTGGCAATTGTGATTTTCCACATTACCCCAGGTACACTTTAAATTAGCATCCTTCGGATATATTCAGAAAAACATATTTCTAAAAATCGCTATTGTTTCAAATTATATATAACAGACAAGCGTTCAGAAGTTAACAAATGCCAGGCAATATATAAACACGAGGGGCAATTTTTTTGTTAATTCGTCTGACGTGCATACCTGTTATACAACAGGTTTTGCATTGTGCAGTTAGGGGAGATCAAGGGGAAACCAAAACGTCTCGAGAAATGATTTTTTTTTTATAAAAAAGTGGTACAGGTAGCTTTAGGTTTATTATTTTTTGAGAAGCAACAACTCTCCAGAAGTGAAATTAATTCTGGCGTTGATTTAAGCCTTAGAAAAGTCACGACATTTGATATAAAATATATGTTTCTAGCACCTCAGCTTTCAAATCATAGACTCATGAAGTCATACTTATTTTAGGTAATTTTTTTTTTGTTATGGCGACGAAAATGGGACGTGGAAAGTAAATGGAACAACGAAAAATAATTGAGAAAAGCTGAATTTTTTTGCCTGGAACTTCTTTAGGAAACGGTGTTGGTTATAATCCCATCATCGTATCCCGGAAATGTAATTGCTCGCTTCTAAATATGCTCAAGAAAAATGTAGGCTATGCTTTGCTTTTGTCCTCAATACATGCCTGGTTATGTTGTTTTTGGCCACTGGTCCTTTAAATACTTTCTAACATAACGCGTTAATTAGCTTTTCGGCACTAAAATTGCACCGCATGCTATGCTGCTTTTTTAAGTGACAATGGTGAGGCGCCCTTATATGGCATTTTTATATCTAAATGTTTTTAGCGAATTATAGGACAGTAACAGCCTGTTTAGTTTTTCTCGTTTGAAAAAAATAAAAAAAATAAATGCATTTCATATCAGGAACGATCCATAATTGACGTTCCTGTTTGGTAAGCGTTGGCCTATATTATCACCTATTAAACTTAATGCAAGGACAGTGGGTAGAATTTGCGGTCTATGTTCATAGTTAGCACCCACGTGATATAACAAGCTTAAGAATCTTACCTGCGACTTCTTTACTTTTTTTTTTTCTTGTAGGAATCTAGAGTTTTCAACTAATAAGTTGAAAACCAGCTGAAATAAATGCACTTCCTTGTAAATTCCAGCGGACTCTGGTAAGACCAAGTTTAAGCAGAGCTCGTGCAATTCAAAAGCGTTGGTTGCGTTGAATTGAATGGCACGTGCAGGAGGAGTCCCAGTAGGAAACGGTAGTCATGGACCACAAGCACTGGGCTGCTACCCTGTTTCTTGCAAAATAAACCATAGGAGCCCGTGCACCTAGCTTGTTGGCACAGGGTGAGCGTCTCAGAGTCTAACAAGCGCGTTGGGATACATGTTGGCTGTTTAATAGCGGAACGCTGGAGGAACGCGACGAGCAGCTCCCAAAACAACTTCAGGAATGTCTCGAACACATGACCCTCAGGTGTGTGCTCAGGTAGAAACTAAAGCTGTTACCTGAATTGCGTGTGGGACAGTTCATTCGGAACGCTCTGTGTGGGGAAGAAAGGAAACTGGATGAGGACGACGGCAATGTTCGCAACCGGTCTGCCCAAGAAAGGGAACAAACTGGTATTTCCTCGACACTGCTCAAGCGATATATGAATAGATACTCTGCAACTAGCAAAAAAACCGAGGGATTTTCTATTTTATTGGTGATCTATTGTGTAACACCCTCACTTCGTGATCTTGGGGATGCTGGATCCTTGTCTTGCTGTGATGCCCTTTCAGAAACTAGCATGACACTTGGTGGAATTTACCCAGCTACAAGCCAGAACACATCCTCAACATACAAATATGTAGTTAACACAATACCACGTTTATGACATTAAAGTATAATCCTGGGAGGGTTTGTTTAAATAGCAGGGTGCATCTGGAGATTTTGTCTGGCTACAATGTCCTACCAGAAGGGAGCGAGCATAGCACTTGATGGAATTGACCAGCTAGAAACCCGGACACATCCTCACCATACAAAAATGTAGTTAAAGGAAAACCAGGTTTATAACATAAGTGCAAAATCCTGGGAGGGTTTGTCCAAATAGCAGTGTGCATCTGGAAATTTTGTCTGTCTGCAATGTCCTACCAGAAGCGAGCATAGCACTTGATGGAATTGACCAGCTACAACCCAGGACACATCCGCACCGTACAAATATGCAGTTAACACAATACCACGTTTATGACATTAAAGTATAATCCTGGGAGGGTTTGTCCAATTAGCAGGGTGCATCTGGAGATTTTGTCTGGCTGCAACGTCCTACCAATAGCGAGCATATATAGCACTTGATGGAACTTGTCCCCCTACATACCAAATTCTGGTAGGACCAACCATGTCACATCTTCATCATACCAATATAATGTTTTTACAGTAACACCACTTTTATTACTTGGAAATGTAACATTGTAGGATTTATCCGAAGAGTATAGTGTGTATCTGTGGTTGTTGTCTTGCTGCAATGTCCTAACAGGAGCGAGCATGTTACTTGATGGAATTCACCTCCTAGGACCAACTTATGACACATCCACGTACACCTAACCATAATAATATACAAATTGTAGTGTGAAAAAAATAACTTGGAAGGTTTTTTCAAAGAGCAGTGGTTGTTAACTGGAGTGCACCTGGAGCATGGAATTTGTCAGAAATTTCCAGTTATTTTTTAGGTTTGACGATGGTATACCTTATGGTGTGGTTATACAATTTTACAACTTGTTCGTGCAGTGTGTCATAAATTGAAAAAGGTTGACAAACTTTTGACTTTAAGTGTGAAAACTGGGATAGTTGGTCATCTTAGTAAGGTAACAATCGAAATGCTTGGCGTGGGTGTCCAAAAGTCATTTGATGGCAATGTAAAAATTCTGTTAAATACTATGCATTTATAAATTAGTTTAACGATAAACACATCTTACCCCTAATGTAACTGGTATAGAATAAATCGTCCGAATATTTGAGATATTTTTTAGACTTTTACAATTTGTTCAATTATTTAAAAAAAATGCTATTGTCAAGAAATCAAAATAGAACACGGTGTATTTTTGTTTAAAAATACGTGCAGGAATAATTAAATTATACAAAAAATATCTCTTGCAAACGGTACTACATGAAGTAACCGACATCACCACATTACTTTTGTCCAAATTAAAGCATGTCAGCCCAACGTGGTTCAGTAGAAAACGGCATTGTGGTGGGAAATTTGTGTTTTTTTAAAAAGCAAAAAAAAAAAATACATAAGACACTTAAAGTATTTCCATTTTTATTGCAGGTTTTTTATACATAATCGGTTGTTTCATGAAGAATAAAATAGGTTTAACCAAATTTTATATGGAGATGTCTGGTAACCCATGAAAGATATGAAAACCAGAATGTGGTACATGTATTACTTTTAAAAAAAATCTATGAATACCATCAATGTTGCCGCCTACCTAAAACAAGTTACTTATTATATTATTTCAATCTCAAAATGGAGTTGCTAGAACTTAATTAGAGCTGCACTGATGAGTCACGAATATCCGGTACAATAAAATCTTTTTGGATATTGTTGTAACCTTTTTGACTTCAAGTCACATAATAGATAACCACGAATAGTGCTAAGATTAGAAAATCATAAAATTTTAAAATTATAACACGTTTAATTTTGAAAAAAATCGTTCTGAATTTAGATCTGAGTACAACGTATAGCTAACCTGAATTTGATATTTGGGAAGTAAAAAAAATCTCAATAGCTAGAGAATTGTAATACAATATTCGATTGCTGAGAATTTGTCACATTGCAGTTATATCTTCACATCAATCAAAATACTGGCACATAAGCCATTCAGAAATATTTCGTTTTTCGATGATTTTTTTTTGCACAATAGTGAAACCTGTTTTCATTCTTATTCATGTAAAAACCTCCTTAGTAATTTTTGGGATGACAAATGAATTTGCGTGTATACCTGAAAAGAAACGTACATCCATTTTCTCCGTTGGCTTTAATACAAGAAACAGAACCACCTTGCGGGGGATGGGGGAACATTACATTTAGGCCATTTGTTTTTTTTGTCATGGTTATAATTTGTAAAATGCTTGATTTTTTAGGTTCGCATATATGGCTAAAGGTATAGACCTATATTGATGATTTTTTTTAATGGCAAACAGTCTTATAATCATTTGGAAATTTCATTCACGCTTCATTATACTCTTGGGATAGAGGATTTTGCCAGTCATTTTGATACTCGTTTATAGTCTGGACATTGAAAACCTGAACGGTTAATTGTATGGTCTCATTTCTAGTTTTTTTTTCTCCAATCTCAGTCATGTTCAATTTAAACTACGCAAAGTTTTCCATTAACGATAATTCTAAGGCCAAATAATAAGTTTTAGGTAATGGTACCACTATGTGTAGGTCGACAAAAATATTCAATTTTCTTATTAACCAAATTCTGTAAAATTTGTAGCTCAATTATCTTAAACTCAATTTTGTAGACTTTGTCTGAAAATTCATTTTATTCGGGAGGTGATCAATGATTTAGCGCAGGTTTCCAAAACCCTAAAATAGCAATTTGGAATACATTTATAAGCAATATATGCTCACCAAGATGGTGAGTATGTGGTGGTATGGCAACTTTGTGACATATGGCACAGGGATCATAATAATTTTCATGTGCTCGTCTCGTATACATGCCATACGCCGCTAAGTCGCCATATCACCAAATGCTTACCAATATGGTAAAATGTTCAGAATTTTCATAATATGACATATACATGACATGCATATTATGGACATATAATATCAACTAACATTTTATAGCTTTTTAGAAATAAAAACAGTAATGTGGGGTTATTAAGCTTATAGATGTTTTTTTTTATCAAATAATTTCATTACGATTTTTAATGATTTGGAATGCAAACACTCGTATTCATGCATGTCCGAATGGTATTTAATTTTAAGGGCGAGCTGGATATGACAGCTCCTATATAAACAAGGCGTTTACATTCTTTGAAAATTATTGAATTAGGTTATTATAATTTACTCATTCGCACTGATATTAATTTCAAGGTTTTCGTTAATGCTGGACATTGGCAAGTCGAGTATTGTCACTGCGTGGATGTAACTCTGAATACAGTCCTTTATAAAACAGTGTATTGCAATAGAATAATGTAAGATGTCAATATAGAATTGTTTTTTCATTCTAAATACATGCACGCTTTTCTTATCCTGATTTGGGTGCACTTTAATCTCTATGCTAGCAAACTAAGAGGCATAAACGAAAACAAATGCATGTACACAAATACAGATAAGGCATCAGTTACTTGAACAGTCATATATTTAATAGTTAAACCTGAATTATTGGCATCGTTAATAATTTATTGTTAATCTAAAATTGTCTACAACCTCAAATGTGATGATGGTATTTATTCATAACTGGTTGGATGAACATGTATATGCAAATGTGGTGTGGATCATATACAAAGGTATTTGGGTGCATAATTTACCCTAGGACTTTAAACACGAGTAAAACCATTCTTGTTCAAGGAGCTAGTATATTTGCTGACTGGGCGTGGTGTTTAGTTGAGTCAACACATTTTTGAATATCTGGTCATGTTGTTTGTAGAACACAACATATTTTCCTCAAGCAAAATAATCAATTCGATAACTTTTTCAACTGCATAAACTATCACTAATAAAATACATCAATTGTCGTTTAATGTTTAATAAAAACAGGTTTAGAGAGTCACGACGAAACACTCCTCGAGTTTCAGTGAATTGGCCAATTTTACACATAAAAAATCATTCGATGAAAATAAAAATAAATCAGGCAACATTAAATTTACTAATCCCAAAAATATTGTTATAAAAATTATTTTTAAATTGAGCTATATTATATTGTAGGCTCTCAATATCATCTATTTTAAATGAATTGTAGTACGTTTCCCGAAGGGTGTTACAACTTCAACATCTGAGCAATAAAACATTTTATTACTTGCATTTCTTATAGCATAAAATACGATTCTTAGTGAAATATTGACTGATTTGTTGGAATATGCATGACAGTGTGAATTTATAGTGCGATCTTATGTATACAAGACTTGTTAAAAAACATTGTATTGAATAGCTAAACGCTATAGTTCATGTTTCCATCACAGTATTTTAAAAAATGGATTAAGCAATAAGGACATTTAAACGGAAAGCATGAATTTTCGTCACCCATTGGTCTGAAAAGTAAATCCTTATTTGCACAATGTGAATGTAAGAAAAGAAATACGTCACGTATACATGTGCATTTCTTAATAACATATTGGTGCTGGTTTTCCCTCTTATTTGTACATTATAAGGAAAATCGTGTTTCATGCCACCTTTTGCTTTTTAAAAGACTAATTTGACTTCAGGAGAAGGAAGCTAAGGTTTTTCTGGCCCAAAGAACCCTGGTTTGGTGACCAGGTTTTATTTTACGATTTGAAACAGGATTTTCAGCATCCTTCTTTTTAAACACATTTATAGTTTTGATTCATTGTTCACTTAATCAAATTGCGAAATGCCATGACGTCTGATCTGAAAACGTCTTTGAAGAACTGCTAGTAAATCCTTGTAAAGAATACAAATGTATAAAATTGTACAAAAGAATAAAATCGTAAGTGCATTTATGTAAAATATGCAGGCGTCACTCATTTAAATCTTATAAAAGCACTTTGCTGGATTGCCACATGTATACAGGCACATTGTAAGATTGCCTATCTTTATTGGCTGTTCCGTCCAAGTATCATGTTCATAGACTATTTATGTGCGAGTCATTTTATTATTTTTAATAAATACATGTTTGTGTTATATTCGAGATACATGTCTTAGCTAACTAAAAGGCAGATTTCATTCCCTTAATTAAATAACCATAAACCCATAACCCATAAACATGTTCCTGCAAAGCGTTTTGAAACCCCGTTTTTTAATTACTGTAATACAATTTTAGATTAAGATAAATTAGCATCTATAGAAGGTTGAAAGAATATGCAAAAAGCAATGCTGTTTTCTACTTTGTTGCTGCATGAACAGAGTAAATTTAATCGATCTTCATCATAGAATTCTCATACTAATGTTTGTATTCCTGATATTTATAGATTTCGATATTTCCAACTTGAAGAAATACAATGACTTAATTATCCAACAAGTGTTCTTTCTGAAATGCAAGCATTGGCAATGCTAATTTTGAAAGGGTGATGAAACAGTATGCACCTACAACGAATAAGACTCAATTTGCTATCTGTATAAGGACAACAATTTATAATGGGTGCCATCAAAGGTAAGTCAGATATATGCATTATATTTAACTTTATTTACAGTTTCTGATAGGCCATACATTAAGAAAAAAATAACTGTAAAAAATACATATTCGCATCATTTTTTAAATATATTTTAGCATTTGTACTTATGATTTACGCTCCGCAATACTTTGACAAGAACATCAACTTTGTTGAAATACATGAATTTGTTTGAAATACATGCACATGTATAAATTGGCTTATTCGAGCGTATTATGAATGATTTCTTTATCTTCTAAATACTACGCCAAAGTCAAAATTCTTGATCTTGTACTGTATAATCATGGCATGCATGTTGGAAAGACGAAAACAAGTCATTATTAAACGCTTATTGTTAAAATACTTGAAGAATTCGAATTTGGAGATTTTTTAGTCACTTCTTGAATGCCATGAAATCGATGAAATGTCAAGCACAAATGGGCGATTAATATAAGAACGTACTTATAATTTGGTCTAGTTTGCCTATGACGTTTACAATTACATAAAAAACTAGCAGCTAACTTTTTAAAGGAAAGATCGGCAGTTCCTTGGTTTTTAAGACAAAATATAGTTAGAAGCTTTGCACAATAAAGTAACAAGTTTTATTTATTTAATGAACATTTTTTTAATTGGGAATTATTTGCCTTCGCTTTGAATTGATTTATTAAAAAACAATATTATCTTATATGAGGTGTTGGTGTATTGATTCGATATGTTTTATTTCTACACGTTTGTTAACATTTACTTTTTTTTTATTCTTTTTAAAATTCAAAACAAGCCAACATAAATATCTAAAATCTATATCAATCCTTTTGATTAAGAATAAAAATAATGTTACTTCAAATAATATGCTTAAAGAATGCTCTTGTAAATACCCACATTTTTTTTAAACAAGACTAAGAATGTGTAGTTAATGTGTATATAGAAGATTAGAAAAATGTAAATATTTCCCTTAAAATGAAACTATGTGACTGTCACATTAATCACTAAACATGAATATGAATGATAGTATACAAGCATTATTCTGTAGATTTACAAAAACGAACTTTCTTCTCCCTGTATTTTATAATGACGTCATCCTTTAATGCCACCAATGAAAAGTTGTTATTACTGTATTATTACCTTTTCAAATTTTCTTGAATTCCACGACTTTTGACTAAATTTTGTACGTATCATAGCAATAAAACAATTATGGTAATTGCTAAGAACGGTTGGTTTTCAGATCATGTACTCCTGATTTTTACTTGTAATCATTATCCTGCTTTTTCATGTATGCCTTCAAGTAATTGAGCGTACACTTGGTAAAATCCAATAACCTTTCAGGTAAAGGAGGAACATGTTATGAAGATTTACTTAAAAATTTCCCCCAACGTCGATGGGGGTCGGCGATATATAAATGTTGGTTTATTTATATATAGCAAGCTTTGTGTATATCTTATTTTATAATCCACTCCCCTTGTTTTCATCCATCATCATCATGATCACCACCTTCTTCATTTTTCGTCCCTCTCGTTGACATTATTATTTGAGCAATTGTTTTTTGCTGTTTGTTAACTAGTATAAAAATGACATCTGGAATGGTTCCATGTATTTTTTATTTATAACTTAGAAGAAATTTAAGATAATTTCCATGTCAAAAATGTCGTTGACCGTACATGCCCACTAGGGGGTCTTCCACTTGTAGGATCACCCATAAAATCCCTAACCATTCTTCACTTTAGAAATAAGAAATGGACAACCATGACACCAGAGAAAGTTTGACAATCAGTAGCATATAAGAGTATACAATGTTGATGAAATATAGCATTGGTAGACATGTGACATATAAATTTCCAATGAAAAACTTTGAAATTCTGCATGCAATCCTGTCTTAACAGGTTTGTCTGCAAGATCAAGTATCCTGCAAAGAGACAGATTATTTCGACACCGGAAATTAAAATCATAAACAAGCTAAGAACGTGGACTTGAAATAAATTGTCCTATAGTAAGAATAATTGGGGTATTTGAAATTCAAAGTTGTCGCTACCGTGATTTCATTGTATACTTAATTGTTAGGGATAGGCAAGCTTTTATGCAAAATCCTCTTGACCCAGTCTTGAAGGATGCAGAATTGAAATCGATTTGCATAAGCACTTCCTACCTGGTTTTGACCGTGAGGCGATTTAATAAGCTATTTTTTACATGTTATCTTCTGCTCGCACATTTAATGTCGAAATGCTTTCATTGTTCTTGAACAAGTTTCAAAAGGGATGTTCACGCCTTGATTATTTGATTTTTTTGTGGACCTTTCTATCTATTGATAACTAACCTAAGGCAAGGAATTAAATGACTATAACTATAGCTACGTTTTGTTCTGGAAAAGCCAGGAATATTATACTGAGATTTTTATTGCTGAAAGGTAAGAAAGTCGCTGACTTGTTATAAAACCGTTTTTTCATTGAAATGCATAGACAGAAAATAAGTTTAATTATTTAAAATTATTTTAAGAGTGAAATTGCAACATCGTTAAAATCTAATGTGAATCATCCGGATTTTTTACGAGCCTATAGAACCATTAATAAACAAGTTATTGACGAAAGAAAGACAAATGGTGTGGAACTAATTTCAATTTCATCACATTTTTATATGAAGTTTTCAGCGTTTTGCAAATCTGCATAAAAATAAAAATACATAAAACTACAAATCGTAACGCGTCATCAGTGCATCGAATAAAAAAACATAAAATTACATTTTTATATGAAGTTTTAAGCGTATTGCAAAAGTACATAAAAATACAAATCGTAATGCATCATCAGTGCATCGAAAATAGCAATGTTTTAATACTTCACAGATAAATAGCAACAGCTTTATTCTAAAAATGAAATTATATAGGCCCAATATTTCATTAAAACATCTTTTTCTAAATACAACTTTTCAACTATACGATATACAAAACAAAAATAATTTTCGTTTTATTAACAGAGTTTGAACTCAAAAGGACAAATCGAAATGAAATTCCCAAACTATTCTACAGTAGGCAATAAACCATAGAATTTATGTACCTTAATCGAAAAATAATTAAAGCCGGCAGGTTTTTCAGAGACAACGAACCAAAGAACTTTTTTATTTGGAAACGGAGGTCATCTTTTTATCTCTGATTCCATTAGCAATGACATTTTTATTAAGAGTACCTGTTTACAGCGCTACCAAAAGATAAAAAAAATCTTGAAGGGCACAAATAAATGAACAAAATAAGCTCTTGGGCGCCGAAATAATTGAATGGACACTTAATTTACAAAACATTTCAATGCCTATAGCTCACTTGAAAGTAAACGTTATTTTGCATTTTCTTTAGAAAAAATTGCGTTTTCAAAAGATACATTACATAAAGGGAAATTCTAAAGTAAAAGCTTTAAAGCCCCAAAATCAGTTATTTTGAACCAAAAAGCAGCATTTTTATTTTTAATTAATTGTTCACTTAGTCGTATTTTGGCCGGCGCCGACGGTCGAGTGGTTGCTGATGGCTCTTTCGAATGAGAGTTTAAACCGAGGTTCCGTGTGGATCCCCCTTGCTCTCTGCACGTTAAAGACCCCTCGAGAGGGGGTGGAAGTCCCCCCTCGTAGGCAAAATTCCCAGGGAGGTGAAGGAGGCCCTTTTGTGCAGAAATAGGCCAACGTTAAAAATCACCAAACAAACAAACAAACAAACAGTCGTATTTTGAAGTGCTATAAATGCACATCAATATCACATTAGTTGTGCTCACGATAGTACAGTTATTGCATCGTGGATTAAATCCTTGGCTAAATTCTGCAAAAGCTAAATTATCTTTGAAATCACATGACAATTCATCCTTTTCAGAAATATAGCCTTCGATTTAACCCATGACGTTACCATGGTTAATGATTAATGAAGGTACTGCTAATTTATTCTATTTAAAAAATATGAAGTTAAACTGGGTTTCAGAAATTCCTTAGATGACTTCAGAAACTCCTTGGAGAAATCCAGACAATCTAATCTTAAAATCTGCTATCCTGCTGTTAAAATGGCGATTAAGCAGTCAGCAATGAAAATAATTGCATTGAAAGTTGAATACCTTTAAATTACGAAAAGATAGCATTATTTCGTTGAAGTTTTCACCTTGTGAATTAAATAGTCATACATGCATATGTAAGTTTTTACATTAAATTTAATATTAGCTATGATCATGGAATGGTTTTCAGCTAGAATGAAAGCCATTCATTGACCTCAGTTAACATTTTCTACATGAAGTGGAGTTTTATTGCAGAAATAAATTATAAGTTGTCTTTTAGTTCCGTTAGAAAACATTAATTTCATATTAAACAAAGTATGTCAATCAATTAAACATCATAAACTACATCTGCTAAAGTTTCGTTAGTTTTATCCCAAATTTATTCACTGGTAGAATGTTTTCAAATTTAGATGTTGCCAAATTGCCAATATCGATTCAATACTCATTAACCTGGAAGCCTCATCAATTTTCTGAAATAGTGATTAATGAGGATGCAGCTTCTTAATGTATTTTTGTACATTCCTTTTGGCGCTCTATAAACCTGTCACATGATTGCATTATGGGTTAATGTGGTATTTTAACGCCTTCGAAATCAAGATATATGAGATGGCATGCTTCTGTTGCCATAAAATTCGTTTTAAACAACTATTTCCGTGGGTGTGTTTGAGCCAGCGTAGAATCATTAAAATACCTTTTTGGATCAAGGTAGAGCAAGCACTCCACTCTCCTTGAAGACTTTCCATTTTTATTTTTTTTTTCCTGGTAGAATATTGTATTTTTTCTCTCATCAAGGTTTTATATATGCGCTGGCTGCTGCCTTGTAGTAAGTCACAACATGCAGGAAAAGTATTCCGAATAGAAAAAGGGACGTTGTCAACATGATGATCAATGAAAATGTGTGCCAAGTTAAGGGGACACTCCCAAGAATTTTGGACGTAGATTTCATTAAAAATTGGTTCTATATAGTCGAGCTCATTAGTCGATTGCAATTAAGGATGCAATTTTTAATTTCACTCATTCACTCGCGTTATATTTAGGTCGAAAGTAACTCAACTTTGAGTTTCTGTAATGGAATTTCGATTTGATTTCCACATGGCATTTCATTGGAAAAACCAAAGAACTTCAGGGAGAACTAGTATATTAATTATTATACTAGTAGCCTATATTAATTATTATTTCAATTAGTGTATCTGTTGGAGAATTCTTAAGCAGATGTACAATTATTATATCACAAAGAAACGCAGCTGCCCAGCTTAATGAAAGCAATGTTAATTTAGAATATCCTTACCACTTCCACAATGTAGAACATAAAATTTCAAAACTTATAAATAAGTCTGGCTTTTTTTTAGAACTTGTGCTCATTTGACAGGGTACTTTTTGAGACAACAGGTTGTTGTTTTACGGTAATGTTCCAAACACAATGTCTTATAGTCATCATTTCGCTCGACTACCATCTTGGAGATACTTAAGTTTTATTATAGGAAGACCTTGACAGCATTTCTGATAAGTACTATGTATCTTTTGTAGGAATGTACAAGCCATTGTCCTTTGAGAAATTAATTCGTGGCATCATTTAATAGCCCTTTTTGACTTGAATTAATACATTAATATTGCCACCAGTGAAAGTGATGCCACTATCAATTTTTTTAATTGCTTTGTAAGGCTTTTGTTGCTTTCATACCCTAAATTAGTCAACTCTACTTCATGATTTATGTGCATTATGTGAACATCAGAAAAAAGCAGGAAACCTTGAATTTTTTTAGAAATAAGTAATTTTCTATAGCATTCGTTAAGATTCTGCATAAAACAAAACCCAACCATTTTTTTTTCTTAGATAATATACTGTAGCTTTAGATAGCATATTACAATTAAATCTTTGTGGTTGTTAGTTACAGGATACCACGTTTTTCAGTGTTTTATTTTTTTCCTAGCCAATAGTTGTGAAAATTCTATACCCAAAACTAATCGTGAAAACAACAGCACTTTTTAGATTTACACTTGTGATTGTACTATAATTAGTGTGGGGGGTTAAAGTTGTACATGTATATCCGTAATGATCAGGAAATTCCTTCGATTTTTCTGCTTACGAATGTGGGGGAATTCCAAGGAAAGTGAGTCTGATGCTAAGCAGAAAATAACGAAATAGCTAAATAATGAAAAAGGGTTGGGTTCGAGCATAAAAAAACTGAACAAGTAGATGTCTGCATGATTTTTTTGGTTATACATAATTAGGGAATTTCCAATCCGTGCACTTAATATGCGGGTAGCTACAATGTAACAACTTTTCTTTCCAATAAAACACTGTACTTAAATAATAAAAAGTTGCTAATGTTAGTGATCAGGTGTTTGATGCTTCAAGCAAAGAAGATATATGTATAATCTTCGAATTTTTTCTCCATTTACTTATCTAGATATGCTGAACTTGAGAATATAAAATCACAGAATTGTTATAGGCGACTCCATGCTCCCACAATGAATACGTCCTATTTACAACTGAAATTAGATGAAAATCTAACATTATTATCGATTAATTAACTCAACTTGCGTTACTACTAATATTAATGAACATAGATACCATAAACAACAAGACAAATAATGCATTCCAAGTTGTTCCGATTCTCTCGGTTTATAAATTATTTTTTAACCTCTTCCAAAAATATCAAATATAGCAATTACACTTGTTACTATTGTTTGTAGGCTACAATGTTAACTAATTAGGCACGAAGTAATTAATGGATATTCGGTATATGTGTGACTCTAGCTATGTTGTGGTTAGAAATATCTCGAATTTAAAATTATTTTATCTTGATCTTTTTTGACCTCCTTTTTATCTCAGTATGGGATTTGATTGTTTAAAAAAAATTGAAGGTGCCAGGTACGAACACAAAAAAAATCATTCTCATTAACACATTGCGGTTCATGTCTTAATTTAGATTTGAGATAAATTGCAGTATTGTTGGAAGTAAAGTTTAATTCATTGAGCATTGTTGTTAGGCAGCTATTTTTGGATTAAGAAGCAAGTTTTTACTAAAATTCATTTTCTAAGGATCAGTTGTTTTGTAGATGAACGCGAGCTTAACACCTTGGCCTATAATCAAAAACATGTGACGAATTGCTGCTATTGTCTAGACTGCTAATTAGTCAACTAATGATTAATTGAAATTCGGAACAAACCACTTTCAGTAAATATACCTTTGCATTGATTTTTATTTTTATTGTTTCGTATATCAATGGAATAAAAAACTTAATAGAAAAAGTAAAATAGGAAAACGCTACTAATTGTTTTCAATGGATTTAATTAATCTGTAATTACTACAAGAGCTAACTTGTTAGCAGTCATAACTAGATCAGCGTTTGTAAGGCTAACACCAAACCTTAAAAGCTTAAGCCAGCTGTACTTCTACGAACGCATGCCATTTCAAAATATTTTTTTTGCCAAATTATTTGTTAAGATTTTTATATACATTGTACATCATGATTTACATTATTTTATAATTATGCAACGTTCTCACGATCCCATATGCAAAAGAAATGCATTTCCAAATTCATTTAGATTGAGACACTTTTTGCATTCAGAAATGCATTTCTCTGTTAAAAATGCATTTCTTTTGCATATAGGTATGGAACTTTATATTAGTGTGAATTGTAATTACAGTGCATTTCGAAAAATGGGAACACATCGGGAAATATGTGAAATGTATAGCTCTATTATGTGGTTATGCCATTTACATGTACAATAGCTCCATTCTGTTCTTATTCATTTAATCCTACATGTAATATGGGTTGGCAAGGTATACATGCATATTATACGAGTAAAGTTTATAAACAATTAAAACTACATGTACATGTACATGTATATGTATATGTATTTACAGCTATTTTCCTATGAAATTAATTATTACAAGTTTACATGACTGGCCAGCGAAGTCTTACCAAAAAATTAAATGTCATAGTCTTAAATAGTCTTAAGATGTTTTAAAAAAAATATCTCTACCTGATCTGATATGGATGGAGAAAATAAAGTTGCAATTATTTAATTTAGAGGACCAACCCTGACTTTATGTGAAACATCACATATGAATTTAAAAAAGCAGACCAAAAGTCTAACCCCTGTACCACAGTTGCACAAATGGCGCTGCTTGAGACCAAGCTGCGTATCAAGTCCTGGGATTGGTACCAAAAATAGTTACATCTATTTGAAAAATTTCACGTACACCATGTTGCCAGATTACAATTCTCATTTTCCCCTAACAATCAGTGCTGTCAAGATATGGATGTTGATAGAGAATTCTGTAATATTTTCGATTTGGCAACTGTACCGAATTGGCTCAAATTTCAAGCTTCGTCTCATCGGAACAGAAGCTTATAAGGTGTGAAACTGTGGTAAGGGGGTTAGTCTTAATATGTCTTAAAATTTACCACTATGCTGGACACACAAGCTTCAAAATAATCTACAATATTTAATTAATTATTTGATGCCATTTAAGGCAATGTAAGCCATTGCCTGACTTCGATAACTAATAAAAATAATGAACTTGGCATATAATGAAAGTTTTTGTGCGGTGAAGGTGATATTAGATTTTGATAAATAAACAACAAAAAAACCAAATTAAGATCAAGAGCAATTGTGACGTTTTTTATCAGCATTCGTCAAGATATTGCGGTCTTTTCTGGTTTTCTAAAACACGATTTATATTACGGTTTATGTCAGTTTTAATATCGATTAGATTATGAAACATTGTATCTATATGCAGCTTGCAGTTCCAACACATCTGTGAAATTTCACCATAAGGGCCAACTTCAGGTTAATAAAGATCATGAAATTTCATACGTTAATCTATAGTCATGCACTTTCTGTAAATAACCCATTCTTTTTAGGTTTACTTTCAGGCTTATTAGCTTCATATGGCTTTTGACAATTACCCCCAAGTGCTGTGTAGGTTTTATGTCATTATTTGGTTTTAATCATTATGACATGACTTCAACTTAATTTCCCTTATATTAATCTCAAATATCTCATTTTATTTGATTTAACATGCAATTTGAATTCAAGTGTGGATTAACCTATTTTTCATTCATTTTCACGTTAGCTTGCCATTGTAGTGAATTAGTGCACGGAAAGTTGTCCTTATAATCCTCAAACAATATGCAGTTCTGCTATGAATGCAAGTTTTTTTTTATAGTAGACCAGAATTTCGTGCATTGTTAGATAGTTAATCAAAATGTAAAACCATTTTATATTTTTTATAAATTGCCGTTGTGAGAGAAAGTTAATCCCACGCCATGTATTTAATTCCTTCTTCTATTTAGTGATTAATTTTTTTGAATTGTTCAAATGAAGATATATCTTCCATTCTTTCCTTCATATTTGTAAAAAAAGCACGAATAAATATGCCAAAAACAGTATATTTCAAATTATATATCAAAGGTAGACAAATTTCTAATTTTGATGTCAGCAGGAACCAGTATGTTTTATTTTTCTAATTTTCGCGACATCATGAGTAGAAGCATGCTAGATTACTGATTTAAAGATTTAATCCAAATCAAGTTATTTTAATGATTTTCCGTAAATGTCAATCTGTTGAATAGTATAAATAGTAGTACCATTAACCTATTTTTATTTTTAAACTCCATGAACTTGCTGTTTTCTAATCGAGATGGCAAATCAATGGAAGAAGAAAACTGGTGTTGGTATGCAGTATAAAATTTTGGTATTTAAATGAATTACCGTTTCTTCCTTTTGTGTAAATTGTATGAAGATTCTAAAAAAATAGAACGAACCGAAAACAACCCACTAATTAGTATTTGAAAAATACTGAAATTTGCTTAGGGGATGATGAATTACAAGTAGTTTAGAGATTCAATTGATGATTAAGTCTTATGATTCAGCATTTATTGGTCCCCTAAAAGCTAATTGTAGTTTTGAGCATATTACACCCTTTCTTACTATATGGCATTTCAATGCTATATATTAGAATAAAGTATTGTTTTGTTTAATGGGAATCGATCGATGGTTTGTGAAATAAATAATACAAAATTATAAAACAATTCCAAATTGTATTCTGATTTTATTTCTATCGATTGACTTTAAAATATTCCCGGAATATTAATTTTATTAAACTATATAATCGCTTTACTGTTTTCATAACAGTTCAAATAAGTAATTTCCTCATTATATACTAGTTTTAAGTGTATAAATGTAAGTTTGAACATTACTAAATTTAATATTGTTTTAATGAGATCCAAATTTAAAAATAATTATTTCATTACACAATTAAAATTTAATTATATACTATAACAGTATAATTTAAAGCGAATTAATATTGTAAAGATTCTTACAAAATGAACACAGATCCTAGGTCTGTTTTAAATTTAAACGATGATAATAAAATCATAATAGAGTTATGCAAGTGGTCGATAGACTTTCTGTAATTTTGCATTATTTAATTCAAAATCTACTTCTAAATCCCCAAGATGTTAATGTATCACAAATTTGGAACTGTGATTTCGTTACGCTATATATCTATGTAGAAGGAAAACAAAACCTCAAATATTTGACTCTGAAATTCCAAAGTTTTTCTTAGAAATTCCTTGGGTGTTCAATTGTATAGGAAACAAACACAGCTACACTATGTTAGTGTCAGATCATAAGTCAAGATGATACTTAAGGGCGCTGTCCCTCATGAAGATTTTATAAAAAAATTTCAACCCTGTGTGACCCTGCAAAAAAAAAAAACAACCCGGAATGTTGAAAACGTCATTCGTTATCTATCTCCTCCCTTCTTTTCATCACTGCAGTGATGAAACCGTCATTTCAGTAGAAAGTCCTTGCACATCTGGTCATTTATGTAATATATGGACGCCCCTAAACTCGTCTTGAACAATTGATGTTTGCAGACAGGTGCCAAACGTTTTAATAATCATTAGATCGATTCCATTAATCATATTTTTATGGTTAGGAATATTTGACCTTATAACAGTTAGGTACAACTTTTCTATTAAACAATCTAGCCACACAAACGACCGACTCTTTATGTTTTTTTTTAATAATACCAGTTTGTCTCGAAAATTAAATGTTTCCGTTAAGTGCATTTCGCTTTTATTTTTATACAAAAAAAATTTCGAAGGACAACAAGATTTAAGATAAAAGGTAGCAAGAGCAGGTATTTATTTACCTTTTGTGTTGTTCAAACTATCGAGATAAGAGGTGCATAGGTGCGATTTTTCAGGGATGTGACGCAGGAGATGGTATTGAATTTTTTTTCTTTCACTAAAATGGTTTTTTGTTTTCTTTTCATATTTTGACCTTTTTTTTAGATTTTCAGCTAAGATTTCACGGTGGGATATCTTAAAATTGTTTACACTTTCATTACAGATGTAATGTTTGATAATTCCCGTAGACAAAACGCTGTTGGTGGGCAGGAAGCATGCTAAGCAAATATATCCGTTACCCATCGAATTTTAAACAATGAAATCGACAATTAAATTTCAAGGATGTATGTGATATCTTATATTAGAAAAAAAAAAGTTTTAGTATAAGTATAGTGGTTTTAGCAGAGTTTCAGGCACGACGAATTGTTTTCAAACCTGTCCATGAGGTAGTGAACGTGAATGAGGTCACCATCTATGATAAATCCGCTAAGCAGGATTCTTATTGAAATGCACTTGAATCTTTAATACTGCTTTGGCATTGTTTGATACAATGATTCTAGCAGTAAAATTCACGGTAGCTTTGATGTCATTGAACATTCCTGCAGTAGGAAGTCTGACGACGTCATTTTTCAGGAATTTCTTTAATGCGTTTTTGAGGAATTGTTTGAAAATTGCATTGTTTGTAAAGAAAAAGATGTACTGAGTTTGAAGGATATAGTGACTATTTTACAGCAAGTTTCAAAGAAATTCGTAACATCATCACGATTAGGTTAAACGAGTATGAGACATAAAAACTAGGTACATGTTTAATAAAACATGCTGCTCTAATATCAGTGGTCGGTTTCCTTAACCATTGTAACGTTTTTATATTACCAACAACGGTTATTTTGAACAAAATTATACCTATTGTGAATAATCTCATTGTATTATTCCTCGGCATATGAAATTATGAAATATCCCAATTAAAATTATAAATATTGTTGATTATGTTCTTATTAGAATGGAATCTCATAAAATCTAATTATCAAGTGATTTGACATGCTATAGAGCAGGGGGTTATAACAAGGTCCTGAAAAGTACATGTAAGTTCTTTTTAAACATATTTGTTTGATTTAGCAAAGCTAGAAAACGAATATGTAGAAATGTACCAT
>JAQGCC010000344.1:0-40790 GCA_034698905.1 Xestoiulus laeticollis | reverse complement strand
AATAAGTTGCCTTTTGGTCACTACATTTTCGTTGCAGGATAAAGATGCCAGTGATGTCTATAAATGAAGGACAGAGGAGCTCCTCTGTCCTTCATTTCATTCTTTAAATTACTGCAAATTTTTGGAAAATATTTCTAAAAGAGAACCAGTTTCATAAAAAATGTACAAAAAACTTCACTTAAAGAATAAAATTGATCTTGTGAATTAAGTAGGCCTATTTGGAAACAAACATTATTTGTTCCACCCAGGTAAAATTTTTTGGTGTTCATATTATTTTGTCCATCCATTATGCATTGTTCTCAACCAAACTTACTTTCGAGTATGCCACGCCCTAAGATCATATAATGATAACGCTGTTACTGAATGAGGGAAAAGTTCTAAATTATTGCAAATGCCAGGGGTTTCAATGGACTTGTGTTTTTAAGGTGCCACATCTAATTCTAGGTTTGTGGTAATATAACGCTGGTTTTTATTTTGGTAACAGAATCCACCCCATCCATTTGACCCAGTGTGGCACTTGAAGGGGGTTTCCTAGCAGCATTCCTTCAGTTGGTCCCCCCCTTACCTTGCCCTGTGGCCAGAAAGGAGGTTCTGGTGCAGTTCTGGAGGTTGGGGGAGACTCGTGTTGTGGAGCCATTCTGGTTCTAAGGTCATGCTCCTCCGTCCCAGGTGAAAATATGAATGAAAAACGCAGAGCCAACACACCCAAACAAGGCTGGAATGCCATTCTGCCAGATGAAACTCGTTCTTCGGGGTTTTAAACCCAAACTCCCCCATCGTGATGACATGTTTAAGCTTGGGTGTTCTCGGGTTTTTGTTTGTGAATTCCCGTTTGAAGTAACAAGTGCAGTTGTTTTCATATAAATGCAGTTGACTGGTTGGACAAAGCTGGAATGGCATTTAAATACCATGACATTCCAGCCTCCAATGGCTGTTCAGCTACCTAAAGTGTATGTGAAGGTATAGTGTACTATAACAGGTATAATGATGGTGGAGAAATTGTATTGCATGGAGCCATATCTGCCATATTATCTGGGAATATCTGCCATTTCCATATATGCCTGAGAGCATTTTGGCCATATCAAGTCCATATGCATTACTAAGGGCCAATGGCACTATGTCATTTTCCATGCGTGATAACATTTGTGGACATGTCATGTCCATATCCATTTTCGAGGGCCATGCTGTATATAGGCTATATACACTGTATATGGCTATACAATGTAGCCTACATGTAGGCCTGTTACACAATTAAAGCCATATATGACAATATCTGCCATTTTGCATGTAGGCTATACATGCATGGAATCATTTTTGATCCTGTCATGACAATGGTAGAAAACATGCATGGAAATATTGCTGAAATATGAATATGAAAAATTATATAGCCTATATACTGTATGTTCATTATTTTAACGTTCATGTACATGTCAATATGCCATTTTTGCTAACAAATCACCACACAAATGCATGGACATGCATCCATAATATTTATTTCCATAATTGTTTAGTCTTTTTAAGTTCATACATGTAATTGGAAACTCTTGCATGATAATAAATGTCATAAAACAACAAATATGCCTAAAGAGAATGGGACATATGCCATAATATAGCCTACTGCAAGTCCAATTCTGTCCAAATATGAGAACATTTTGTAAAGCAAATTAGCTGCATGATTTATTTTTCTTGTAGGTCGAAATAAGCATGCATAATTTGTTTTCTGTCAGTTGTTGATATAGGTTTGAGTTATTTTGTCATTTTCTGCGTGTTAGTTGCGTTATTGCATTCCTTTTGATAACTAAACATTTTCATTTTGCAAATTACCTGTAATTGGATTATCAAGCATTGGAATGTAAATGTAGAAGTTGAAATACCATTGTTTTTAAAGTTAAGTTTGATGCATTAGGCCTACATTATTAATTTCTCATCGACCTCATGGCCCAATCATTCAAAATTGACATAGGCCTATGGCTCTATTGGGCTGTCCTTAAATGACCCCCCCCCCTAGTGCGTGACGTCATTTATGGACGGCCCCTATTTAATACTTCAATCTGGAATGATGCATTAGCTGCTTTAATTACTGCAATACTATGGAAATAAAGTTGGCTAGGAGAACTGGCTCTTTATAAAATTGTCTTGATCTACCCCAAAATGTCTTCTAGCTATTCATGCATGCTGTAAAATGCAAAATTACGAGTTGGCTATTAATTAAATCGTTGACTCCCTATTATAATCCTAATGAAATGGGACGATAAAATCTTCATAAAAAGAGGGAAAAAGAAATAAACGAGAACCAGTGGCATTCTTAATGTTTATGTTCTCAATTCCTTAAGCTGTAAGCAAATGATGATGGCTGCAAGATGCTAGAGTTTGTTAATCCTGGAGTCAAACAAACGCGGGTTTATAACCCAAGAACCTCGACTTATACACACAGCTGCTGTACTCCTATCTTACCCTTTGCAAACCCATCGACCCTGGCTGGTTTCTAATCATGGCAGACAAGTTCTTGTAAGAGCATCCAATCCATGCTTGGGTTGGCTGAGTCATATGTGTGAGCCTTTTTTTTGTTGTTGTAGGAAACCAAATTTACCGGAATATAAATACAGATTTAAGTGAAGTGAAAGCCCACATTTCATCCTGCATTCAGCCAAGACCCAAGCAAGCGTGGTTATCATGAATATTAATGGATTGAGCTTAAGAGGGGATTGGTTCGATGCCGTGTTTAAACGAGGATTTAAGCTTGTTGCCAACATGCCAGCAGGGATTTTTCAGAAGGAGTAGCCATTGACCAGACTTAATGGCAAAGTTTCCAATTTGCCATAAAAGCCACTTGGCAAATGAAAACAGTAGGCACTTTCAATATGGCTTGAATGTCGTATGAATGCCATGACATTCAAAGTGCCTAAGGCATAAGTCCACCAAAATGGTGAGCATGTGGTGATATGGCGACATTGCAGCGTATATGGCACGCGCACGAGACGAGTAGGCTGTGCCGCTGCGGTACACATGTACATGAAAATTAATAAGATCGCCTCGCACAACGTGCCATATGCCACAGAGTCGTCATACCACCACATGCTCACCATCTTGGTGGACACATTGCAGAAGGATAAATAGCGAGATCAAGCTGCTTTGCGTTCAATGAAAATGCAGGACAAGTTATCTAACAGCACTGCCAACAGTTTACGTTCACGCGAACGCAAAGTAGACGAGGTTTGCGTACACGTGAACGTAAACTGTTTGACAGCCAGGCCTATGTGCAATTCGAAACTGTCGTTTACGTGACAGCTTAATTCTCTAATATGCAATAGTGATTTTTGGAACTGAGGTCCAGTCTATCCGTTAAATTCCGGTTAATATATGCATCTTACACGCTTCATAATCTTCTATTCTGGTGGTCCGCAGAGTAATTTGAATATACATGTATTTGCTTTTGCCGTGTTTATTAAAATGGTTTCATTATATTCTGATTCTACTTTACGCTTGTTTTCGCACTTATAGCCAGGGTGTCCACCACGTACGATATCACCTATGGTGATATGGCGACTTTGCAGTGTGTACCACATTGCACGAGGCGAGTACATGTGGATCACCTCGTGCAACAGCCATGTACTGCAATAATGCTCACCATCATACGTCACCGTACCACCACCATCAAACATGTGGTGATATGGCGACTATGCAGCATATGACATGCGGCACAAGACCATCCTATTAATTTGCATGTACTTGCCTCATGAACATGCAATACGTTGCAATGTAGCCATAACACCACATGCTCATAATCTTGGCGAATGTGGTGTTATGGCGACTTTGCTACATTTGGCGTGCTGTACGAGGACATCATATTAATTTGCATGTGCTCTACGTGCAAATGTCATACAACCTGCCATACCACCAACATGGTAAGCATGTGGTGATGTGGCGAGTATATGCAAATTGATATGGTCGTCTCGAACAATGTGCCATATGCCACAAAGTCACCGTACCGCCACATGCTCACCATCTTGGCGGGCACCCTGCCTTATAGTACAAGGGTGTTAATATCTGAAGTTATAATGCCTAGAAATATTGATTCTAAGAAACTTGATCAAACTATAATATTTGGGTAGTTTTACGACTACGAACGACTCGTACACTTCAAGAATAACATGAAATATACTTATTTCATTATTTTCTTTCTTATTTTGCTGTTGATTTCCCCCTTAAAAATTTATGTATCATTCTTGCTCGTAAAAATGTCAACAAGATCCATTCTTTAGTACTATCCAATTTTTCCCTTCAATGATGAAATTGCATTTTTATAACCCATTCATGTCCATAAAATTCAAAAAAAAAAAAAATTCAATGTTGCCAAACATTGTAGGAAGAATGTTGCAAGTTCAAAAGGCTGCACGAAATTTAGTACATCATCTTTTTTAAAATAAGAGTATGGAATAGCTCGTGTCTTGATGTCTTGAAAGTTAGTGAGGCCATGACACTAGGAAGCTATTACACGAGGCTATTGTGAATTCCACCATGTTCCAATGTCCAGACAGAAATTCTCTTGAAGCACAAGTTTGGAATGGATGGAGTTCTATTTTGACAGTGAAGTTTATTGAAAAATTCTACCTAACACCCCATTTGAAACTGTTAATGTGTCATGGGCAAATTTCTTGCTTGTCTGCAAAGCTGTTGCAATTTAGGTTTTCATGAGCTTCACGCTTGCTAGCTCAATGAACTTTCCATGAGAATTATGAGGTACAAGTACAGTGAGCAGTTTTTCCTCACATGGAATGTTATATGCACATCATCGTCCCCCTTCTCTCCATCACTGTTATTTTAGCTTGCTGCTTCTCCCATCGTATTAAACGACAATGAACAAAACGGGAATCATTCTGGATCCATCAAACAAGGGAGAGGGATAATAAAGTTAACTGACCGTAACTCGAAAACGCTCTCGGGGCCATCTTAAATTGAAAATGGGCTGCCAGAAACAGGCTAGGGGATATATTAGCAATGATGCTAAATTCAATTACTCTGAGACCGACAACTGCACCACAGTATCGATAGTTCCCAATGTGCATTCCAACTTCAAAAATACATTTCTATCTAATTAACTCAGTGTTTTGATCCTGTATTATTATTATTATTGCGATATATTAGCGAGATATAGCAACACGGTCGATTGGTCTTACCTTTACGATTCCATGTCGTAAACCGCAAACTCGCATATTTCTATAACTTTCAAAACTAACAACAAGAAAACATACCAAAGAATTAAAGTCTATACAGACATTAATTAAAAAAAAAATACATATTGCACATGTGGAGAAATTATACCCACTGCCTATAACTTTACTCCAGCAGCCCCTGTATAATTTTCCACTCGAATATTTAAACAACAATCATCTGCATTAGCAAAAAACGACACAAACGCCTTATTTTCGTCCATCAGTTTGTTTAGTATAGCTTAAGGATAGGCTCAGTTTTTTTAGTATGTCTTAAGTACACTAGCAGTTTTTTTTAGTATCCCTTAAGTATAGGGTTGAGGCATTTTAATGATTCTTGGCAAGTGGATCCTCGAAATAAAGTTTACTGCCGGGTGGCACAGGAGGAGACTAAACATATCAAGAACATTGCTGCACAGCATGGATACGATAATATCAGCCATGACAGCATGCATCTGGAATTGAATTTTTTTATAACGAGTAATAAAAATGTTAATATCACTCTGCTGAATTCATAAATAGGCCACAGACAGGCCCAGAGGCTAGTATCATAGCATTTCTGGTATACACGATCTGAGTATAGACCAATATTTGAACTGAACCAAGGCAAAAAAAAAAATCCCAGTGCAATACGTGACGTTTGTCATGATCCCTTGGTAAGCTATTTCCTAACCTGTCAATTAACGTCATAACAGTTATTGTTTCATGATGTCACCAGCTGGGGTTATTTATAAAGAGTTGATAATTTAGTCTACTAATACATGGTTGTTGGGATTAATTAAATCCTTTACAATTTGCACTACGCACTCCAGGCTGGAATTATGATGCTTATTTTAAAATGTTGAGCTGTTTTTTATAATTCCATATACAATTCTGTATATTTCCATTTACATGTACATGTATACGAGTACTGTATGTGTATAGATAACTGTTTTCAGGTTTTATAAGGATTACGATATAGATATTGCCATATATGTGACATATATAATGACTTACATGGTCATATGCATTTACACCACAGCATCCTCCCCAGCCATCATGTTCCAGAAAGCATCATCTGTCTTGCTGAACATACAAAAAAACAAGATGTCAGACCTGAAAAATATATGGTGGATTTTATCCCAACTTCACGCTTGGGTTACGGCGGCGTCTGGCACGGAAATGCCACCAGTGATTCATGGAACTGAGGCATGGATGTCTGATTCTATCAAGAGAATCCTGTAAAACATACTACAGGATAACTGATAAGAACGTTGACTTCTAGTGCTGTTGCAAATGGGCCATTCAGCCGATAATCCTGCACTTGTATACTGTTCTAAACCATCAGCAAATTACATGTAGCATTTTTATATGTATTAAACATGTAACTCCAAGAAACTTCAATAATTTGTCAAACTTCACTGATCAAGAAAGTCATCAGCATTCTTCATCATAAAGTAGCCTTATTACACTACACAACCCTTATGTGTCGCAACATTGTGTGTGCCGTGAATTGAAAAGGTTAGAAAATGCATTCTGTATACAAAAATGGCGACTAAGATTTGTTGGCCAAATCCCATTACATGTAATGCTCGCTTAGTTTACCATACAAAAAAATCTATCAGAATTCTGCAGGATTCACCCGGTTGATCGTCTGCAGAATTATGGTGATTTTTTCTGTAAAAATCAATTATGACGTATTTCTGCATGATCAATTATGTCGCATTTCTGCAGAAACTAAAATTGCTAAATTCCAAAAAAAAAAATCGTTAGAGGAATTCTTATAACTTGCACTTGGCATTATGCATGGTACCTTATACAGTATCATAGTATTTATACAATGTATAGTGAAAACTAACTACAAGAAAGGAAAATGCAGCAGACATATTTTAATATGTCAATTTCTGCATATGTATCTCTGCAAAAAGTTCTGCAGAATTATGGTTTAAATTTTTATCCCATGTTTTTCTGCTTTAAGAATTCTGCGTAATAGTTTCTGTAGAAAATACACTGCGATAATTTTCTGCTCATTATTTGTGAATTAGTTGTTATGCAAGCAGTGCACTTTATTACTCACTTATGGGCATTGTAGTCATCCAATATTTGCCATATATTCAATGGCCTTAAAATACCATTTTGCATGAAGTAAACTCGTTATTGGACTTACCCTGTGTAAATGCCAACATGGTCTAATTATAATACATGTAATTGATTCTGGTCCTTGCCATGTTTGTTCATATTGCAACTTCCCTGCACGCAGATATGACAACATTCCCTCTCTTCAGCGACATGCCAAAATACATGGGTCCATGAAATCTTTCGCAGAAAATAAAACTGACAAATATTTGCTCGTTTGGAGGGATGATGGATGGCTTCAGTGGAAAACTACAGGCCCTATGCACGCGTTAGTGGGGGCCATATATTGCTTCAGATCCAGACCATATCCACTAGATGCAAGAATAAACGAAATTGGATGGCTACAGAATCCATCAACACGAAGACATAACCACGAGGGCAATTGCATCTGGAATGCTAAACCCTACATTCCCCGATCGATATTGATCAAAATGGATTCCCTGCTTGATTAGACTTCTCATCCTGGCTGCTGTCACTTTCTGACGCCAAGTGTAAGCCCTTAAGTCTCAATGGGATTCTCTCCACAAAAAAAGTCCTTCAGGGTTACTCCAAGATGAGAGCCCAACGGCTGTGTGACATGTCATGGTCCTCCACGATGGAATGAATATTAGGTTTTTAGAGAAAACAATCCAGGGTGGAAAAAATGGCAGGGGCCATGCATGTTATGCCATGTGCCTGTGTGGACACAACAGAAATTGAGCATTGTATATATATGGATGGATGGACTATTCAAAACATGTATATTGTACATGTATGAGGACATAGGCCTATATGTCATAAATTCGAGTATAAATATGTGCATGTATGTGCAAATTTGAAATGTAAAATGTCTATGTATGGACATGTATGGATAAGGTCAAATCAATACATCTGGACATGTCATTTTGTCATTGTCCATGTATGGGGACTTGCTGTACATGTATTCATTCAGGCATGTACAGTGTAAAATTGCATTTTACAGATAGTCATACATATAAGTATATAAATCCATATACAGTAGAACCTGTCTAAAAGCAACCTGTGTAAGATAAAATCCTTTCTAAAAGCATAAAATGTGCCTCTTCCGATTTGGGACCCATTGATAAAAAGGACCTGTGTAAAAGCATATTTTTCACAGGTCACAAGGGTTAGCTTTTATACAGGTTTTATAGTATCCCCATACATGTACACGTTTATGTTATTCATACATGCATTTTTCAGACTTAGATGGATTATAGCAGATATTGGCATAAACTACATGTAGGAAGTATAGCCTATGCATGGGTATTGTATATAGTAAAATCTTCCTAAAAGCATAATCTTTGGACCAGTGAAAAGTATGCGTTCAGACAGGTATACTCGTACATGGGTCTCAAGTGAGGACCAGCCCATTTTATGCTTTTAGAGGGATATTCTTTTACGCAGGTTCTACTGTATGTGCATATATATTTTCATGCTATATATATATTTGATATGGCATATTGGCATACATGCAGGTATAGGTCCATATATCCCCATACATGCCCATATATGCGTACTTTTCAATCCTACATGTACATGTATTTCAATATGGACTAATTGTCATATTGTCATAAGTGTTTCAAAACATGTTCATGTATATGGATCAAAACGTGTTCATGTATATGCCTATGGAATATGGATGTATATACGGAATATGGACTATGACAGATACAGCAGCATATTTTTCATGGTCTCAAGGGTTTGTTTTTAGACAGGTTCTACTGTATTGGCATTTAAGATCATATGCACCCCCCTGGAGCAGGATGCATAAGTCAATGCTCTGATAATATAGAGCTAGCTGACATTTCCAGATTTTTATGGTAATTATAATACCTTGCAAAAAACAATGGCCTGTTGTAACTGAAAATATAATTAAAAGAAGGGCCTGTGCAGTTTCTTTATTGCTCATAAACATTGCCATAATCTGCATCGTTGATTGAAAATCCAAATCGCTGCAGCTAGTTTGCCAATGTCTGAAAAAGAAGGGTGTTGGGGCTGAGACAGAAACGTTTTAGCTCCCTCACATGTATGGCATAACGATATTGCTATATTCTTTTCACCAGATTACCATTGATATCGATGCAGGCATTTGAGGGAAAAAGGGATTACTAGGATTTCAGAGAAATCCTCTTAGGGCCATAAACATAAATTATTCCTTATTGAAACTGGTATGAAACGTCTGGATTGAGGTTATATGATTGCATCAAGAGGAATGTGGACCAAAATCGAAAAATGCACACATGTTTCTTTTTCTTTTTCTGCTTTATTTGATTGCACTGTTTTCTGTTGTCATTTTAAATATGGGTTGTCAGATTGGCTGAAACTTAACTTGACAGGTCCAAACAGAAAAGCTTGGAAATACATGGTTTTCTGGAGTGTCTATAGCTGTCAGATGTAGGCCTGATATCAGTATTTTGGTAATATTGACAAGGGCTGCTGGGTTAAAAAGAATATATTTATAGAAACACATAATCAGTAAGCCTTGTATCAATAGAAATGGGAAATTTACAACATCAGCCGGCATGACGTAAGCCGTAGCATTAATTCGTCAAATAGTAATTAAGGAAATTATATGTAAAAATTGCCTAATTTGCACATTATAATTATAAAGTAGGATAGGCTACATCTAAGCATAAATATGTAACTAAGTATGTAACTATGTATGTTCCACAAAAACTTTTGATACGCTCGACCGATTCCTCTCAAATTTTACACGAATACTTCTCAATTGCTGAAAAAAAACATAGACGGGGTTTCGATCACCTTACCTAAAAAATGTTACCCCTTACCTATACTCGCATTAGAAATTTGGTTTCTAAGTAGTGCATTATGGGTACAACATCAGTCGGCATGCATGAAACTATAATTTACACTGATATTGGTATGATTATACTGGCATCAGTTAAACATTGCCTACTGATATCACTATGGTATACTGGACTAGTATAACTAGCTAATATCAGTATGACTATACTGATGTAAGTTTAGCTCATACATGTACTGATATTGGTATGGGTTTAATATACTGGCATCAGTCAAACATTGCCTACTGATGTCACTATGCTAAACTGATACCAGTGTAAACTATATCTGAAACTATTGAATTTACTGATATCAGTTTACAATGTACAGTTATTTCGACCAGATTTCAGTCATGAAATTCTTAATTGCTAGTAAACAAAAGTCGAACGTCATTAACAAATTTCTTAATGAATACATGTACATTGTATTGCATACCTTAACACAATTGATATTTCAGTAACACATGTTTTAACGGAGGCTTTTGGTCCAATTAACGTTAAGATTTTATTTAGAAATTGGTCAATACCCCTTCTCATTAATTACCTTCCTAAACTGTACTAGAGTTGCATCAAATCCAATTAAGCTTACCTCAGTTTGTGTAACTGCATGCTTGCTGTAGCAAGGCAATTGAAGGTTTATCAGAAGACGACACAGGGGGTTAAGGACGTTGCACCGAGCAAGGTGGTGTCCCCCAGGTAGACAAAAAAGAAAACGTTTAAAATCCGTGTAAAACAAATGAGGTCGGTGAACCCGACGACCTTGATTGCATTTTTTTTTATTGGGAGAATGTCGAAGCCCTTTTTCAAGACCCTACCACACCCGTTTATGTGTAGGTGTAAATAATATCACCCTACAGGCTTGACCGGTTGGATTATGCAGGACACGCACTTATGCTTAATCACGGTTTAAGTGTATATCGATTTTTAAATTAATGTACTGGTGGTTATTTATAATTATTGAGCGCTTCCTTAACAGCCCATGAAATTATAGTAGGTTTGAACAGACGATTAACGCCCATGGATGTAAAGATTATATTAGGACAAGATATCATAAATGTATGAATTTATTATAATGGTACGGATATGTAGTGCAGCTCACAAACCTCACATTTACCCAATTTTGGGCATCTTTTACCCAAAACCTGTGTTAATAAATGTGACCCAAACGTTGGGTAGCCCAACATTTGGGTGTTACACTTAAATTCAATCCAATGTTGGTATGCCCATTAGCACTCAATATTAGGTTGAATTTTAACCCAAAGTTTTTAGTGTGTGCCGGCCCTATGCAATATTTAGTGATATATACTATAAATTTTTTGATAAGTATTTGATAGAGGCAATTTTTTTATTATTTTGATGCCATATTGAGCTTTAGGAATTTAGACTATTTCAATAAATATAACCATTTAAAAAAATTGCTATCAATATACCGGTTCCTAGAGTGTTAAAAGTATAGGCAATTAATGCACACAGACGCAGTACACATTTAAAATTATTTTTAAATTTTAAGTACCGGTATTTCGAAAGCGTTTGTCTTGCATTTAAATAAGTTTAGCGTGTACATGTACATGTATTTATACCTTAATTACTATAAAAAAACTATCAAATAGAACCTCATGAGGTTAAATGGCTTTGGGAACATAAGTAAGGGACGAAATTTCATGACTTATAGAGTATAGATTATTCAAAACCTGATTTTCTTGTGAAAAAAAGAGTATGCTTATAAAAAGCTTCTGGTGTACCGCGATATATTTTGTATGCTAAAAGTTAATTGAGTTAAAATATGGTTAGAAAGATGTTTGTGACACCCAATAAAGGTATAATAAATTGTTAAAACATTTTGAAGCACCTTTAGATATAATATTTCTGAGCAATTTTAACTTTGTACCTAAAAAGGGGCTCATGAACACGTTTTAATAGAAATTTGCTATAGGTCTATGGACATTATATATGCTCTTAAATATTATTTATATAGGCCTACAGTACATGTATGTAGGATATGTCTAAGAGCCTATAGAGGCCATGGTAAATGCCAAGTACATGTAAGGTGAGAATTGGAGATGACATGCAATGTATATATTACATACCTGTTTTATATCCTGTTTTATTCATGAATTGCGAAGGGATTTCTATATTGATTTTTGTATTCTATACCTAACCATATAGCCCAGCCTAACATCATTGAAATATTTTCAGAAATTGTTGAGTTCAATGGTTCTGTGCATGAAGTGCAGCAAGATTTGTAACTGGTCAATATAACAACAGAATGCCAAGGCAAACAATTAGAATTTTATTCTAATTTTACTGATTAGACTGATAAATGTGCATTATATTTACTTTCAGGAAAACTTTCCCTTTCAATTCATTATGGTTTCACGATTCGCCGGATACCATAATTCCCTGTATTTTATTTTTCCTAGCTATGAACATCGAGTTCATGTAAGAGTGACCAACTGTGTAAATGTACGTGATTGTGGGACAGAAATAAAAGTAGTTTGTTGAAATTTACTCTGTCCTGCATGCAACTTACTTATTGGCATGAACTTATGGTAACTCACCATCATGGTTAACCCCATCATCGCGAACAAAGACACCATTGTGTGAAATTCATGGACGACATTTTGTGTGCATATACTTAATGGTAATCCTAGGAGAATTTGAATTACAATATTAGCAACAAAAGAGGGTTTTGTTCGCTTTAAAAAGATTTGAAATACGTGTGGGTGCCTCATGTTTTGTCGGCATGCTGACATTGCTTGGGTATATTCAATGTAAAAATTGAAATATAGGCTACATGTATAACAAAGCCTGTGATTATGACTTTCTTGTTGCTTTTTGTTTAGGAAAGGGTTTACTCTTTTTGCTAACGAGGTAAACAAGATGAATAAACATGGTTTGGTCAGGTTCCAGTCCAATGACTTTTGACCAGGAGAAATACTAGACTTTCCTTGTAGTAAATAATTTGTTCTGCCAATTGAAACGTTTCATTTGGATTCATACTAGGATATGTAAATAAATATATTAATAACATATATGCCATCCTCACTGCTTTGCTGAATTGGTTACAGTGTATTAATTATTCAT
Source organism: Xestoiulus laeticollis (assembly GCA_034698905.1). Taxonomy (NCBI): domain Eukaryota; kingdom Metazoa; phylum Arthropoda; class Diplopoda; order Julida; family Julidae; genus Xestoiulus; species Xestoiulus laeticollis. The sequence continues at coordinate 27,580 of JAQGCC010000344.1, read as the reverse complement.
GTAATCAAAAACTTTCTTATGTTTAACTACATTAACCTTCTAATATAGTTATCTATCAGTAGCTTCAGATAACATGTGTGAAAACAAAAGGGGTATATATTTTGAATTCTTTTGAAATGTAATCCCTATACATGCTTGTTTGAGTGAGCTGCAGCTTACAGAGTATTATTCACTACATAATTTAAGAATACAGAACTAATTCAATGGAACTTAATCCCTAAACAATTGTTATATTTTCTCCCATCTTCATTAAAAATAAGTTAAACAATAGCAACTTTTCATGTATGTAAGGATAGCTGTATTGATCATTAAAATATCCCAGGTGAAAATAAAAAGATATTGGGATTTCTGATCATTTATTGATAACGATTCAATATATGGGTTATCTATATAAATAAAAATGGAGTTGTTGTGCCAGGTTTATGTAATATTTCTCTTCATTCTCAAATTCCAATTGCCATTCCACATGGCCGCCCAGATTTGTTTATTACATTCACATGAATCTTACATGGGATATATGTGGCATATTGCTGCAACGCACATATATACATGTATATACCTGTGGCTATATATACATATATATGTGTGTGCGTTTGTGCATCAGTTACGGCCACAGTAATGAAAATATTGATGTTAAACCTTTGCAGGGTGGTGGGGGTAAACCCTGGTTAGGACATAGGGGGGTTAGCGATTTCGAAATTTTACGCTTTCCCCTACAAAAATGCAAAATATCGTTTGCATACAAAACAGCTTCAAATTACCAGTCTTTAACTGTGTCAGCAACATGTCATTCTTTGAATGTTGACTACATGTATATAGTGGCCATCTCGGCTCAATTTTGGGTGGTCACTTTTATAACGTAGCCTATATAGGCTACAGTTGTTGTCATTTTGGTGCAGGCTTTCTAAATCCCACTTTGGTAATCTCTGATGTAGGCCGATCTGAATGGTTGCATGCTTCTAAATTCAAATATATGCAAGTTTATGGAAAAACATGCCATGGATGGGAATATATACGGCTAGTCTTATGTCCATATATGGCATTTCCCACATATTTCCAAATGTGTGCCACATGCAGTTTTTCCACCCGGTTGAGTTTAAAAAGGAGCCTTCCCCATGCTTACTGAAAACACCAGAAGCTGCTATTTAAACTGATTTACCGTAATTGCATCCATTTTAAGTATTGTGTGAATATTTCTAAACAATGAAAGTTGGGCATGCCAACAATCTGGGGCGGTTTCGGTTTTCCAAGCACCGAAACAGTACTCGTACCAACCCCATTATATCCATGGCTGCCATTTATTTAATTATCCTCATCATCCTGGCACGCACACATGGTCTTTTATATTTATTACGGGAAAATCCGGTTGCACATACTGTACAAATTCTCTTCTTTTAACAATATGTAGGCTAAACGTGAATTAGATAAGATTTTGAAATGAAAATTAGAAAATGCACATTTTTCTCACCCTCCATTGCCATCCATTGTTTCAAATTCTTGAATGCCTTAGTTTTCGGTGCATGTCATACCAGATATTGCGTGGGAAATGCACCAACGTTGAATTAATTTTAACTTTTTGAAACCTCGAATGCATTTGGGCCAAGAAATTCTGCTTTTTTAGGGTAGGTCTGTGGTTGCACACTCCATCTTGAAAAAAATTGTTTTCGACACATTTTGTTATTAATAGCCTAAATGAATAATTTATGATCAACATGAACCTCATATATGTATTTCAAAATATTAGGATGTGCGCATTTGTCCATGTCTGAAAATACTCGTTCACCTGAAATTTGGCACTAATGTAATTAGTGCATTGTAGTGTTACACTTCCAATAGAAAAGGCACATTGCGATTTTTGTATTAGATTTTGTAGAGAAGGATGCGTTCAAGCATCCTCTTCTGGCATTCCTGTGACTCTTGGGATTCGATGTAGCGAAATTTTCCACTATATATTAAGGATTTTTTGGTCCAGTCAGCAAAAGATCTAGTTACCCATTATCGTTTCATTTCACGCTACATGGCTTTGAACTTAATGAGTGGTGAGCTTTTTAGCCATGATCAATTTCTTCTTTGGAACCACGGTAGAAAAGTTATAGTAGATACATGTACCAGGGTGGTCCAACTTTTCGTATCAAGAGGACCTTAAGAGTTATAATTTATACAGAACTCATGTGTGATATACAGTATGTACATGTATATGTGAGAAACATGCATTTGGGCCTAATGTATATGAGAAACACCATATACATTACCTACGTATATACATTATATGCTTATATGGTATTTCTTCCATGGACGATGACATAATGCGATGCTTTTGAAGATTTTCCAGATTTTTGTAATTTTACAGGTGGCCACAAGTCAGGGAAAAGAAGTGTTCAGGGACATTTTTGAGTGGTCAGGGAAATTTTCCCAAATAAAAGCAAAATGCTATTCCTGCACTCTGCTATCAGCTCCATTCCCAATCCTTCCATGGGTAACAATTTTAAGCTCTTATTTTAAGAGTAATTAAGTTTTGGATTTTAGTCAGGGAAATTGAAAATTCTGTGGCCACCCTGTTTTGCACTCTTACAATGTATGTTAAAAGGTTTTCCCCAAAAAACATGAGTATGTCTTAGGTACAATGACTGGCTCTCCAATTAAAAAAAAAAGACAGAGGTGACCATTTTGATAGCACATGTTCTATTCTGTAGAAAACACCCTTCTTGTCTGAACTGATAACAAATTTTGTCAAAGCAAGGCACGTCAGACTGGTGACTGTACTCTCTGCTAAGACAATACTGAGCAATGACCTTGTTGTGGCTCAAGGCACACGTTAGTTTTTGGCCTATTTCGGTTTTTTGTTTGTGTTTTAATTATTGCCTTCCAGACTTGGCTAGTTATCTCTTTTAGTGCACTAGTGGCTCACCAGGAAATGCCATACTTCGGACATTCCGATATTGTTGATGTTATCAGACTACAATTTTTTTTTCTTAAGACTTTGATGACTTACATTCTTGTTGTGTATTCTAGAGTGCAAAGAACCAAAATATTCCAGGGAACATTGCTAATATAAAGTGTCTATAAACACTTAAAAAACGAAGAAACATGTAGAAAATATCATAGGAATAAAAAAATAGGCCATATCAAAAAGTCTTCAGTTCAAGAACCTGTCTTACACTCACCATGTCACTTGCAAAGTTTGAAGGATTTGGTAACTCGAAGATGCAATTCTGATTATCATCAAAGGGTTTTTTGCTAGTTCCAGTAGAACAATGCAGATTCTGCCTTTGTCATTTCCTGAATTTTGATGGATTCTCCATGCCTGCCAGGGAGTTCCTTTGTCAGTTTTAGCTTATAATTTGGATTCACAAAAACAACACCCTGCGTGACTGCAGGCACCTACAACCGTTTGAACATCTAAAAGTTCCCTGCAAAACAGTAAACAATGCCGTGTAAAAAAAAAGTATTTTAGGCCATGGTAATAGGGGTACTCAAACAGACACCAAAAATTCCACACATGATAACCAAGCTGCTCAATGGAAGTGGGAAGAATGGAAACTTCTGATTATATGCATTAGACCTCATGATAAGGAGGACATGATACAGTTCCATATATTTTGGAATTAAAAAAAGGTTTATTTCAATTTATAACATACAACATCAGGGAACAGTTGATGCTTACAAAAGCAAAGAATATCCCTTGTCACATTCCATTGACATTCCAAGTACATGTATGTCAGAAACCAAAGGTCAAAATACCTAATTGGCAAATATCTGATGGTGCCTGCATGCCCAATGCATGTATGGAGCAATGAAGAATGCGTAATGTGTGGACGGTCATTCGTCAATTCGGGCGAATATGGCGATGATACGAAATCCGTGTAGGCATTTGTCCCGTACAAAGGAAGCTCCGTCCAAAACAAGGAGACATAAGCGCCCTCTAACCAAATGCTACAAGGGAACATAAGCACCCCCTACCAAACTTCATGCAGGCACAGTATTATGACGCAGGGTAACACGTAAGGGAGCCTAGTCCGCTAATTAGATCCCTGCATGTAGCATTCGCGCCAATGTCTTCTGCATTATGGAGCAGACAATTTTGCAAACATTGGCGAGTACCATTCAACGGGTGTGTGACTGCACCATGAATGACCGCAAACGCATTAATTGGTTAATTGACATAATGGAGGATATCCATATTACGTGCAGCGCCACCTGTGGTAATAGGCCTAAGTTGCAATTTCCCTATGGGATAGAAACACGATTTAATACAGCACAGCATTAGAAGTAAACCTTATCTAGGGATCTAATTATGCTACCAAAATGAAACTTTGGGAGGTTTAAGATAATAGTACGAAAATAATTTTGTGATTTTTTTTTTTAAATATTAAAATAGTATTTTTTTTTGAAATATTAATGATGAAACCATCTTCATTGCTTGCTACTGCTATCTTCTTTCCCTTATAAGTTTTAATTTTTTTAAGACACTAGGTGGCGCTGCACTTGCGCATGCGCTGTATTGTAATGAGGACCTGGTCATTCTGTCCTGGTCATGCTATGCATTTCAGTATTTGATTTTCTTACAAATCTCTAGCTGGACTACATGTACAAGAATAATAAACATATTCGTGATGGATTGTTCTTAAGAAACCCTTTCATCCATTTTTCTGAAAAGCTATATCGTACATCTAAGAATAGGAATGTTTTATCTTGTTAATTCGTTGCCCTGAATACCATAGTGAAAACAGCCATGCAGCTGTTATGAAACTGGTTTTAAAGCTTTAAGGCTTGCTTCAAAACAATATTTTGTAAAAGTTGCTTAAGGCGCAGACATGGCTCCATTGTTATTTTTTCAGATTATTATATACAATAAATTAGGTAACTTTTACTACGCGCACTTGCATATTTTCCTCGTTATAAAATAAACAGGTCATCTCATATATTGCAAAGTGTTTTTTTTTAATTTCCATGAATAACGAGTGCTGTCTTTAGCACTTTGGTCTGCCAAATTTTCGTTATTTTTGGGTGCACCAACAAAAAAATATTATTAAATAAGGAAATACATCAACCAGGAGGAAATTTAACTCATAAATATAGCACGATAGATACATTAAATGTATATATAGGCTAGTTTTTTATGGCAATATCAAAACGTTTTATACTTTTATTTAACATGTTTCATAATTGTGGTGTGGACTGTAAATTAAGAGGGTTGCATACCAGAATAAGCCTTTTTCCAAAAAAAAAAAAAAAATTTATAAAAAGGCGTATTCTGGTATGCAACCCTCTTGAATGAATCTTTTGTTGTCAGCAGAAAACAAACACATGCTTGTTACATGTAAGAGTTAGGATACCTCTAATGATGGCTTGTTGTAGTTTTTTGTTATTAAGATAAATAATTCCCAGCATGGGAAGAAATAATGGCTTTGTAAGACTTCACAACAAGGTTGTTTGGAGTATCAAGTGAAATCATCTATACTTGCATCATCTAGTGAAACATTAGATTACTTTAATTGAAAAATTGTATATGGCACATCCTTGTAAAGGTATTTCTATGTATATACATGTATAATGATGACCTTAAGTTAACGACCAGTTATACCTCTGGGTAAAACTATGAAAAAACCATGTTTTGTGTAGCGCTAATTCATAAAATTGAAACGGTGTTAATCTATATAGATATAGTGTATAAAGAAAAAAGTATGCGTGTGTGTATGTGGTTGAGTTTGTTAGTACTGACAACTTGACAGTACTGACAGTTGAGTTTGTACTTTCCCACAACCGAAAAACAACATAGGAGGGTCTGTCATCCCAAAATGTTACCCCTCCCCCAAAATTTCTCCCCTTTCCCATGCTCACATTGGAAATTAGACGTTCTAAGCTGTGCATTATGGGTACTTCATCAGCCGGCGTTGGCTCAAGATATAGTATTTAGGATTTAATGTATTTATCCCAAATACTACATTTTGAGCCAATGCCGGCTGATGCATGAAGTACAGTAATTACGGTTTTAACGTACGGTAATCTTGTCTTAATATTGGGGACATATTGCAACATTCCAATATAGCGAATTGTAACTTTTTACTGTTTCTCCTGATAAGGTTTATTAAACTGGTGAGGTTTTAGTATTTAAGTAAATTTCATTAAAGATGCTTTTGTCCATACTTCTTCCAAGAATGTCAGTGCCACGGAAACGTACGTGGCTCCCTTAAATGGGTTTCTCCAAATACTAAATTAATTCCGCCTCCATTTTGATGACAGTTTTTATTGGAACCTGCTTGCTCATTCTCGTCTGTGTGGTATGCAAACCGTTACAGAAAGAGGCGTTAGTATTGGTGCTACGTGGGAGAAGAAGAAGAAAGGTTGAAAATTAGCTTAGAATTGAAGGTACTTGTGTAAATTTCCTCTCTTGGGAATGGCAACCAGGAATTAAATTAATTCAAATGAAACTTCAAAATTTAAGTGCGTTGTTTTTGCTATATGGAAAAGTACAGTCATTAATTAGTACATTGTATAAATTTTTATTCCAGTTTATTGTTTAGGATTTCAACATTTATTGGAAATTAAGTCTACATTTATTGCTGGAAGGCGGCAAAAGGACACTATTTTATGATATGCACCTTTCCCTGGCGGAAAATCGTATATGGATAATGCAGAATTTTGGGAATGTCATATTTGGACATACTGTAATGTATTTATCTGAAATTATTTAGCACTTAATGGACATGCATGCCCATATGCTGTCAATTAATCAAACTCGGAGAACCCATATTCCAGCCTTCTCCAATTCACGTGGACTATAAGGTGCAATTCGAAAAATAAAAATTTTTGAGCAAAAGTTTGGTTGGTCATTTTCTTGCTCAATAATTGCCTGAGTGACCTGTCAATTAATACGCCAACCTTCTCCTCTTAGGGTACTCAGACAATTATTGAGCAAGATAATGAGCAACGAAATTTTTGCTCAAAAATTTTTGATTTTTCGAATTGCACTTTGTCCGCTTGACTTTATCTGAATCCTGGTTGGTGCATTGATTTAGCTCGAAATTTTTTACTTTACAATTGACAAACATTATGACAACACATTAACGAGTAAGTTTTGGTCAGGAATTTTGGATTTTAGTCATGGAAAAATCAGGGAAATCGAAAATTTTGGGCCACCTTGTCTCATTCAACCTTGATGTTATCATTTATTCCATGTCTTCCTTATTGACAGTTGTGTCGTCTGATATTTGATGATAAATCCACACGAGTCCATTTTTGGTTATATCCACATATATGAATACGTACCAATCACACTTCTCCCACACTCATTTCATTATAATTTCCCAGGTGGGGTGACAGTAGGCCAGTTTGGGAATATCGAGTATCGCCCATGGCTTTTATTTGCAAGTCCTCGAGGGTGGACTTCAGGACCATGCTGTAGTCAATGGAAATTTGATTTGCAAATGGCCGCCCCCAATCCTTCTTTATCACTCTTGTGCCTTGTGTGAATTGCTCGCTGTTGACGCTGTTGCTTTTACAAGTTGCCTAATTAAGTTCTGGCCACGTTTTGGCAATGCACGACCTTTATTCAATGGTGGAACTTGTCTGACGACCTAAATACATATGGGAGATCCAGTTAAGCAGCGCCCTGCGACAGTAATTGTTTGCTTAATGAAGAGGACTATGCTTAGGGAGTTACCAAATTGCGACCCCTTCTGATAAAGAGGGGAATATATATATTTTCGCTCAATCGATATTGCCCTAATGGAGCAATCCCTCCTTGCAAATGCCACTGCCCTTGTGACGCTAATTGACAGCCCTTGATTGCTACTGTTCTCAACATATGCTAAGGAGGGTTACAACTATTCCAACAAACCCAAAGTCGTTCTTGGTACTGTCTGCAGCAGTGTGGAACTTTGTATTTGCAAGAATGGAATGAAGTGTTTCCAGAAATCCATTTATAGTACACAACTAAGATTTTCCACACAAAAATGTCCATCTTATATGGATGTCAGAAACTCAAATCATGCATATGGGCCTTCCCTTATGGAAAAAAGTGATTCCCAATTGATTGGGGACAAAATTGATGAAAAACAGTGATATTTGTTTCAAATATTACCAAAATTCCGCCACTTTTGTACACATTTTACAAACAACTTTTTACAAAATTTTTGCAAACAATTTTGTCTGCAATCATTTGGCATTTTCCATAAGGGCGAAATTCATAAAATGTTGATTATTTATAAATATTCATATATGCGATTGCCTCACTATTGATGTCCTATCATGTACATTTTATCTTTATCGCCCTTTGGAAAAAGTGATTGCCAATTGATTGCAGACGAAAGTGTCATTTTAAGGAGGTTTATTATTTTAGAAAGGATATTATTTTATACAGGTTGTACATGTACAATACACGATATCTTTCGTAATTTACCGCGAAAATGTCTAGAAAGTCAATGGGAGGCTTCAATATAAATTTAGCATACACAGATACTGTATGGTTTGCCTATACTTTTTTTGGTTTGCGATTTTTGGGTATTTTAAATTTAGCTTTTATTAAAACTGTTTCAAATTTTGTAGGATGCTTTATTAAAACATTTATCACAATGTATATTTCCGTTTTTTAACTATTTCAATTATTCCCAGAGTTATTCATAAAAAGTTCTATTGCCAATACTTTTTTGGTCCACTGTATGGTACTAGTATTTTGAATGATGTTCTTAGTCCACTTTACATTGATGATGATATAAAACGCTAGATTTGGCACTACGTGTTTCAAACAAATATGGATAACATCAAACATGGACAGATTTTTTTTCAAGAAATACATATAGTGTGCTAAAAAGGTAGAGCTGGTACCAGGCCATGTTTTTTGAGCATATTTCCTACATGTAATCTTTTCTGATCTTCCATATGAAATAAAAATAATCAAAAGTTGGGAAGGCAAAACCGATATGACTTTGAACTTAGGTTGATGAGTTCTGGAAAAAAAAAATATAAAAGTGTTGGATGGTTCCAATGAACATTGAATACGGAAGCTGGCTTTGTTGGTGGTAGCTAAATCTAAAGAAATAGTAAGCTTAATTCTGGTACATTTTCATGTTCATCAATGCGCGACAAAGTCATGGCTGACACAGGACCACATGTATAGTGGATATGGTTAGATACGCTAGACCAGAACGAAATACGTGTGCGGTGTCTCTTCATAATGACAATATGACATTCTGGAGGACATAATAAAGACTTCAGGAGATTGTTTGTTAGAATAAAAACTACTGCATTCAATTTCAAATGTATGCCCCCAAAGAGGGTAACTTTTTAAACTTTGCCCTCGATTTTCTAAAGTTGAGTTATTTCTGACAAAAAAAAGCTGAATTGCCATTTAACCATTCATGAATTGCATAGCAGGAGATTTGTGGAAGGGTTAAACGTTTATTCAAGGGAAAAAAATGGGAGAGGGAAATGGTTGGAAGTCGAACAGGAAGAGCTAAAGATGCTAAAATGGCTCGTTAGAATGTCCACAATTCTTTTTAAAAACGGGCCGTGAAATTGCGGAAAAAATACAAAGGTTCTCCTTTTTACATTTGACGAAAATGCTTGCAAACGTTTGACCCCCTCCCCCCCACAGGTGGTAAATGCATTGTTAACTAGAAAACCCTATAATTTGAACCTCCCATGACCAATGTTTGCAAAATCCTGAAAATGGGATGAGGCCTGACAAGGTGTCGTTTTGAAGAAAGGGTTCAAGTATTCATTAATGGTATACGAGGGAAGGCCATAAAGTTATTACAATCAACATGAAATATCAATCGCATTGGCGAAACTTTGTTGTCGGATCAAAGCTACAATCCTGTTATTGATGGTGATTCAAAAAGACCTCCAAGGAATTTCTGTAAATCGCCACCAGAGCACTATAGCACGATGGCGCAGCACATTAGCATGGTGGCGTTGCGAGCACGCCGGTTACATATACTCAAACAAAACAATGCCACTCTCGCGCTTGCAAGTTGAGCTCCTTGCTCTGGCGCGAGGTGACGCTGCAAACGCACCGTGGACCCAAACAAAACGATGTGCCACTCTACGCCTAGACTCTCACAGCCGTGAGGTGCCGTTGCTATGCTAGACACCAACTTCTAAAATGCTGACACAAAGTCGGCATACTGGTTCACCCATTATACTGTGCTTTCAGCAAAATCTGTATCAAGTTAATGCCTATATAATACCCATATTTGCATTATTTCTGCCAAATGTCCATGGACACTTCCCATTAGTAATTTATGATTCAGGTTAGGAATTTGTTAAGGTAAAGCTACCAGCATAGTGCGGGTGTAACAGAAATGCTTTGCTCTCTAAACTGGAACTCGTTGAGGTCCAGACGCAAAAGCTTATCTATAGGGACTAGTTTGAACGTTTCAATCTCCCCGATAATTCTCATATTGTTTCAAATATTTTGGTGCCTAATAAACATTTAAGAAGTGACATAATCATTCTAAACCATTGACGGAGCTTCTTGCGACAATGGTTGCTTACCATTGGTCCTTCTTTTCGCATGCGATTAGCCGATGGAATAATCTTCCTAGTGTTAGCGTAAACCAGGGGTTCCCAAAGTGTGCGCCAAAGTTTTTCTTTCGAGTAAAGAGGGGCGCCGTGAGTCGATCCTCTATTCTTATAAATATAATAAAACTCAATTTCATATTGTGGATGTTTTAATTTTTGTGCCTATCTACCTAACTACTATTATTGTAGGTACCTATTTCTTTCGACTATAAAATAGGCCTATATATAGTCACTATATCTATTCCAAATAGTTTACTAAAGTATAGGGCGCCGCGACAAAATACTAAACTTGAAAGTGCGCTGCGAGCTGAAAAAGATTAAGAACCCCTGGCGTAAACTCATTTCAAATTCAATTTAACAATGATGATTGGTTAGTCGCTACTGACGTAGGAGAATTATCCTGAAAATGGGTACGACTCCCCCCCCCCCTACCATGGCCATGGCATTTGTTTGCTGACTGTAGAGTACTGAGTTGAATTGAATTAACAATATGTCAATGTTTCTTTGATAACTCAACAATGACCTAAAACGGCTTATTGTATGTCCATACATGTTTCATACAATTATGGCATATGACAGATATTGCTATACAGGATATGGAACATCGACATGTACAGTATGACCCTATATAGTTTTTCCACGCTTGTCTGACAATACATGGAGATGATATTCCATGAGAATGCTTCAGGGCAGACAGTAGCTTCTCTTCCTAGAAGATTACTCCCCTTGCCTTGGCGCCATGTGCTGAATTCGAATGTTGGAATCCAGACATCATCTCCCCTATCCTCATAAAGTTGAAAACATTTGGATTTAACTGGAATCGAATCCATGGCTAATAAATGTCATAAATGCTAGCTGTCTGTAATCACAATACAGCGTGCTTGGAATGAAGAAATTGGACCATCACGATTACATTGCAGCCACTATCTAAATGGCTGTGATGATAGGCATCGAGAAGGCAATTTTGGAATGGATCTAAACAAGAATGATCCAAACAAGAATGATCCAAACAAGAATGATCACCAACATTTCAGACATGGTGAACAGAAGGTTTTCAAGGTTAAAAATCATTGATTGATTTTTTTTCTTAATTTTCATCTTCACTGGTATTGAATTCATTATTTTGTTTGCCTATACTGATTAAAAGTAGAAGAGAATGCTTTAATCGACAATCCCAAAAATCAGAGCAATGCCTATGACGTTCGTATGACATTCCAAGGGTGTTCTGCCACCAAAATGTAAATGAAAGCACATTGTTAACAGTATAAAGTTTGTAATATGTAGGCTACTCGAAAATCAGTCAAGCCTTCCACATGATGTTCATAACTAATTAAAATAATCATTTTTTCAAAGCAACAATGTTTTTCAATACATGTACCAAGAGAAAAAAATAAATAAATAATTGCTAGTTTTTATGTTAAAAGTACCAGCCATGAGCAATTTAAGACATATGCAATAAATCATAATGATGCCTTTCAGCCTGTTAAAATTGCATGTTTTTTACCTATGCCATACTAAAATCTTGTCTACAAGCTGCCTACAAGGCATATATGGGTACTCACGCGTTTGAGCAAAATGGAACAGAACTCAATAGCACCTCGTGTTCTGCTCACAAATTCAAAAGTTTCTAGATGCACCAAAACCCGGCCACGTGACCATATATACCCACACCCTGATATGACAAAGGGCTTCACTCAAAGGTTTTTCAATAAACCAATAATCACGTGCGGCATAATTTTTGTTTTGAAGATTGCATACATGTATGGAAACAACGCTTGATTCCACTCTGCTCAACTGTCTGGCACCAAATAGTTCTAACGTTCACTCAGTTAAGCACTTAAGCAGACAGCATTTTTTTTTCCGCGCATGAGTAGCAAAAGTCAATTTTCAATGTTCAAAAGTGTCCATGAGTGCTCATCTATCTGAGTTCTCCTAATCAGAGGTACATTTAGTCAAGTGCTTGATCAAACGAAATTTTGTTGTACTGTGCATGTGTGGCTCAAGTACATGACTCAATTTTCATGTCCTCAAGTGTCCAGGAGTGCTCCGCTATCGCAGTTCTAATGTGAATGCGCGTTACAGCATTGTGTATAATTTTTTTTTAAATTAGGCCTAACCCATGGTCAAAAAATGCGAAATGGCTTTAAGAATTGCTATCAGCTAGAAACTACCTGTTTTGGTAGGATAGAATGACTTTCTTACTGATGAAGGCCTCAATTCAATTGAATTCGTTACCTGCAGTCAGAATGTAACATGCTATGTGGCAGGGGGCATAGTGTGGACATATTAAGCTAGTTTGATAGTGGTTTGAGTTAGCTCGTGCATATAGGCTACCTCAAAATCCAATCAGGTCAATTTAAGTTACCATCCAAGCAGGCCACCATATTGGACCTCCACATCCAATCCAATGTCTTGCAAAGTGCACAATTATGCATGTAGCCCTAAGGGAGGCAATTTTCGACTATGGGTTTATTGGCATGTAAGATCACGGTTGACCCGCCCTACATAACCTATACAGCATTGTAACATAGTCGCATTAACACCCTGTGGAATTTGCATCAGGAGTCTTGAGCTTAGAATGATGGCCTTTACTATATATATTTAATCAAGCACATGCTCAAGGCCGTAAACCAGGATGAGATGATATTCCTTAATGTGCCAGATTGATTAAAATAAGTCGTGATTACCCGAGGGGTGGATTGCAGTAATTGGCCTTCAGTAAGGAAAATCTCTAAAAAATGTAATAACCAGGTAGGGAAAAACTCTGCTACTTGGAGCTCCATTCATAATTATTTTATGGCGGGAAAGGGGTGTGTTTGCGAAATAAAGCTAGCAATTGTGTGGTATCTAAAGCTCGTTTTATAGCGTTATAAATTAATGTAATCTGGGGTTTAAAAAACGCTTAGAATTACACTGATATTTCACACGATTAGTGATACCTACACTTTGCACACCTTTTTATTGCCACGAATTGCTCTCCTGGGTACATGTATGTAGGTCCTATGGGAAAATGACTCAATTTGAAGGCAGTTTTGGTCAGATTAACGAGACTTTAATTAGATTTGGTTGCCAAATTTAATGTTGGGGTGGCGATATCGCCATTGTCGTCGAAATGGGGTGTAGTAAATGTTGGTGCAATCACGAATGGTAAATTGTCGTTTATCATTGAAACGACATTATACCAACTTGTCAGTAATTACCTCATTATTCCTTGGTTAGTCAGTTGAACATGCTTTCTATAGGAGCGTTTGATAAATTATTTGGATTATTTGGAAGGTAATTTGAACGTTAAAGTATTTGCTTGATTATGTAATTGTGTGATTAATGAATGAATAAAATGTCTTTTCCTAGTTTTCTCTTATTTTTCCCCCCAGATTTCTTGCATGTTTTTCTCGTGTGTTTGCCATTTTTCTGGTAAATTTCTCATTTTTTTTTCTTTGGTTATCTTTTATTTATTGCATATTTCCCTGTAGGCCTACTTGTTGGTTCATCGACCCCTTTTTCATATTTGCATTTATTTTTTCCTATTTCTACATGTTTTTTTTTTCAAGATTTTTCGTGTTTCGTACTTTTTAAAACACTGGTAAAATCAACACCATTCCTGAAATGGTCCTTAATTTTTGAACTTAAAAACCTATACGAACCCTGCAGTTTTCAACATTATAAAAGTTTATTACAGTAGAACCTGTCTAAAAGCATGAGGCAGTTTCTTAAGAACTGACACCCCACTGTGCCGTATGTCGTAAAATTAGGATCAGTTGTTATTGCTTTTTTTTGCAAGAATTTTTATTTTTCCATCAGTATAGTCCTTGTAGATAACAGCCTCTTGCATATGGCAGGACTATGCAAAAAATGTTATGTCAATTTCTATTTGTCATGCGACGAACGTTACAGTACCAGTTGTTATTCCATACCAGTATAGTGGTATTTACTGAGTGAAATTTCATCCTCCCAGCAGTGCATATCCATCCTCTCCAAGGATTTTCCCCTCCTAAAATAACATCAGATGACGCACCACAGATCCAAAATTTAATTTTCCTATATGTCATGTCGCCTCCTCCTCCTCCTCTGATGAAGCGTGGATGGGGAAAACAATATCCATTTGCAGATAGAGATATCAGGGAAAATTTGCTTGTTCGGAATCATTCTGTACTGTCATTTGGGAGAGTGCATAGTGACATAATTATCATCGGAGCAAATCAATTTGAGTATGAATTTTATTTCGTGTTGTTGGTAATGTGGGCTGTAGCAGAGGTTTGCTTCTGCATACAAATGGCAAAGTTATTGTGGTATTGCAACCATCAATATAAACTCGGTTTTTTTATTGGAATATATTATGGAAAGAATAAACTTCATGACGACACGGAAACATTTTGTAGGTATATATAGGGGAGCACATTTGAACATTTTTTGAAAATATTTTTTTCCAGCTGTTTAATTGTGTTTCTTTTAATTTTCAAAACTATAGTTGGTTAATTTATGTGTTTATCTATATTCCCAATATTTTACAAGAATCTTAATTGAATTGTTACAGTGTTTTAAATCATTTGAAATCTTTTTGAAAATTGTTCAAATTTGCCCCATAATGGTGCAGATTTGAACAGTACACTAATTTTAAGTAAAAACACAAATAAATACTTAAACATATTTGAACACATTGTTTATTGAAACATGTCTATTGAACACAAATTGAACTATTTTAACGAATTTGTCTAGCTTAAGACCAAAGCATTTTGGCTTTGTACAATCGCAATATAAGTTAGGCTGTTCTGAAAAAAAAAGTGCACCAATCTCAGTACATATACATGTAAAACTTTACACATACATTATTTAAACTATTTGAATGTTTAATTTATGCAAAACTAGATTAAAACAAATATAAATAGGTATATTTGGAACATTCAAATGTACCCAGTCATGCTGTTTAAAAGTACCCCACATTGCATCTCAAGGCTTAAGTGCTTTAAATGAGCATGTGGAATGACAGTGGAAGTGTAATACAGTATCTTATATGCTGACCAATCCATTAAATATGCCATGAAAAGAACTAAATATAGGTATCATTATAACCAATCCTTGCTAGAAATAGACTCCTGTTAAATATTGCGAACTTCATATTGAAAAATTACTTTACCTGTCGAAAAACATGAAATCCAGCAGAACTTTGTGTGCAGGCCTTCCACTAATTTGAAACTACATCCCAATATGTAGTTTTAATGCTGCCACATAGTCACCCATTTGGAATTCATTTTAAAGAAAGACTGTCTACAATAATTTTAATGTTCGTAATGTGCCCCACTCTCCCCCTATATTTATGCGATGCCAACAATCATATGTGCATGTTGGAATTACTTGCTAATATGTAATCTGGATGCAACAACAAAACCATATACTATTCCTTTCTTTGCGTAATCTATCACCATCACAAACTGACAACTTTGAATGTAAACACATAGCCTTAATGTCCATCAACATCTTGTTATCAAATAGTTAATTACCGAATGCAGATTACAGCAAGTTGACATTGAACAAATGCCAACACAGATTTGCAAAACAAACTAAATTAAAAGTGAATTGTAATACAGTATAAAAAAACAATAAAAACTATTCAGGTATAAGTGTATTAGTGAGAAGGTTTATGATTTGCAAAAAATGGTTAAATCGAATCCCAGAATTGTAAGCCTATAGAACACAAATCTTGCTTAACACATGGACATATCCCCAGAGAAAAAAATCCATATTTGGATATCCATAGTATGGAGATTTGGTTAAGGGCACCATTAGTTTTTTAGTTCCCAAAAAAAACGGCCACGACCGTATAAAGTTCACTTTAAAAAAATCTGGCACTTTGCCCCCTGCCACATGGCATATTACATGCTGATTGCAGGGTAAGAAATTGAATTGAAGTATGGATAGCCATAAATGGCTAAATCCATAAGCCATAAATCCATATATCTTTAATGGAGTTCTTATTTATGGAAATCCATATCTATATGGATGTTATATATCTTTTATGGATATCCATATACATGTATATCATAATAATTGTTCAAAGTAAAATGGATATCCGTAAGTATCCATAAAATTATTGTGAATATCCATACATCCATGAAGGGGTTACTCTTTTGGGGTAGATATGCCATTCCAGATTTATCATATCTCATTATAATGTAGCTAGTCCAATAAAATAAAATCTTAGTGCCAGATTGTATGAAACACTTGATGATATGTTCGTGATGATTAGTTTTGAAGTTGTTCTATTGTTGCCTTTGATATTTATGGTAGGTAGATGACATTTGAAAAGACTTGCGTGACAAAATGTCTTAGAAACAATCAGGAAAGTTGTTGGCAAGTCCTTGACATCCCTATCATCGCCTTGATCATGGCGTCTGTGTTTCGTTTGAAATTTGTGCAATGCTCTCAGTAACTTGGCTATCTATTGGTAGCTTGTGTAGACTATTATATTTTTTTTTTCCTGTAGTGACCTGCAACAATAAACGATAAATGACAGTTTTTGTTGCTCTGTGTGTTTGCCATCTTCAAGGGGCCCACATCCATTTTTAGATATTTTTGAAAACCCTTTTAACGCGAAATTATATGTGCGCAAGAACAGCGCATGCGCACATCTAATTACGAGGAAAAAGCGTTGCCGGCTTGTTCTTAAAAGCGCTCGCGTGAAGGAGCCTATTATTTTAACGTGCTTGAAAATGCATCTAATGTCATCTGATGTTGGCGTGTTAACGATTCTTTGGATTTGATTAGCACAGTAGGATTTGTTGACAATTTATTGGCTCAATAGTTTCTTTTTTGTTAGAAGTCAATGTCTAAAAACAGGTTTCCAAATGTATTAGTGATGCTGTTAATTAATATGTTGGAAAAATGCACTGTTAATTAATACTAAGTACTTCTATTAATTTGTGGTAGGAAACTACTTCCTATATAGTAATATTTCTTACAAACATGTTTCCAATTCATAAGTTTATTCAATGTAAAGTATAATTGGTCTACTGTCTACTTGTCGGAATTGTTTTCAAAGAACTAGACCTATTTGTGGGAAAATCTTATCTTGACAGTAAACGGGGCAATTAAGAATTATGCCTTCATTAGTCAGAATTTTTTACTAGTAGACGACGTGATGTATAAGAGTTTAAGATTACCTCTGGTTTATGTCCAACCAGTTTGTTTTCCTGTTATCTCACGGTTTACACCAGGAAATATATATTTTCATGTGGTTGGAATCACTGACGCATGGGAAAGGCCATCTACAACCGTTAACCTTTGCGAATAAAAGTGATTTATATTTTTATGGAATTTTTACGCAATTCGTTATTTTTTTTTTAAACTAACACTCCTCACAATGGAATTGTTATAGAATTGCAATGTATCTATAGCTCATTTTCCATAACAAAAAGTTACATGTATGCCATGCTGGTTCTTAGATGATATATTGGAAATTGCACAAATGATATGGGAACCGACAAGGTTGGTTAGTGGTTACGCGCAGCTCATTGAACTAGAGAGACCCGTGTTCGAACCCCGGTAGGCTATCCTCCCGATTCCATGTGATTATCCCCAAAACAAAAAACACCAAACAATTATCTCCAGGTAATTATCTACAATCAAGAATCCCCAAAACGAAAACTCCTTTTATTATTGGTTCTTTTCCGTTAGCCAGCCATCACGCCGGCCTGTGGCGCTGCCTAACCCCACCTAGCCCTAATTTTTGTGAAAAGCACCTCGTTGTTTAAACTGCAGATTAATGGCCATTTGTGAGATTGTTGACTGGAGATTATTGTTTGTTGATTGTTGTTTTGGGGATTCTTTAATGGGGTTGATCACTTGATACGATCCTCCCTCAATCGCCAATATAGGCCCATATAGGCGGATGCCGGGATAGTTCCCCAAAAAGCGGCTCCAACCGCATACTCTTCCTCTTAAAAATCTGGCAAATTGCCACCTGTCACATATGGCATATTACATGCTGACTGCAGGGTATCGAATTGAATTAGGTTCGTCGACGTACATATAGAGCGGCACATCGTTTTGTTTGGTTGGGCGGCGTGCTAGCAACTCGACCTAGCGGCTACCATGAGCGATAGCTTCTAAGATAGCCGCGAGGTGGCATTGCTAGCGTGTCGACAGCTCAAAAAAATCATGCTTTTTCCTACTGGTTTACCCCTTATTCTGTGATGTAGGCCTACATATGATTCTTTTTTTGTAAATATACATTTATATAGGAATAATTGTTCGCTTATTGAAAAACAATTTTTATTTATGGTGTAACCGGTTTGTTGGTTTCATATTGCTGGTTCAAATTTGGTCTAAAATAGTATAGACCAATATAATTTTAGTCTTAGAACTTGATTTCTTGAAGGGACATCACATGTACGTGTAGGTCTATGAAAGAAATCAACATTTCAAACAATGAACTTAAAACAGTAGGTTACATGAGCTCTCCTTTTTGAACTTAAATTGTTGTCTGGGCATTTTGTCTGCATTTCTATTTCGAAACACCGCTTTTTTTGGCCATGTCTCATTGTAATTCTATGAATCTCTGCCATATTTTCTCCCCACCACCCTATCAAATCAAAGTGGCCTCAATCGCGCTTTCCATAACCTGTTCCACAGAGGAAAATTTAATGTGACCTGTAATTGAAGAATTTATGGTATTTCAGCTTCTCCCTGAATACAAATTACAGTTCGCGACCTGTTCTACAGAATCATGTTCATTAATATCCTTCAGTCTTCAAACTTCTCCGCCAATTAGTAGATATAATAAAGTGGTTGTAATCCTGAATGAAACTGTTTCGGTTTTACCTGAAGTTTTACTTCCATTTGAAAACTTTCTTAGGTTGAAATATTGCATCCGAGTAAATATTGGAAATGCTGTTCAGTAACATGTTATAAATTAAATCAATATATGATCAGATTCAATTCAATTCGTTACCCTGCAGTCAGCATGTAAAATTGAAGTGCCAAGTTTTTAAGGTGAAGAGTATACGGTCGTTAACGCTTTTTCGGGCACTTTCTCCCATCCGCCTATATGGGCGATTAAGGGAGGTTGTGGGAAACCACGAAAAACCACAACCAGGATAGCCGACCTGGGTTCGAACCCGGGTCTCCCGAGTTCAATGTTAAGCATAACCAGTATGCCAACCATCAAAAAGGCGTAAGGCGACTGCACAATATGCTAGTAATTTAGTCAAGTGGCAAGTATTTGATTAACTAAACCTGTGTGACGAATGACCGTCTACACATTATGCATTGTTGATTGATCCGCCCATGCATTGGGTGGGAAAGGCTCCCTTACGTGCCACCCTGCGTCGTATTAATGTGCCTGTGCAAAGTTTGGTATAGGGGGCGCTTATGTTCCCTGTGCCGTTAGGTAGGTGGCGCTTATGTCTCCGTGTTTTGGGACAGAGTTCCATTTTTACAGGACAAATGTCGACACGGATTTCGTAGCCGTCTGCATATCGCCGTGATTTGTCGAATTGACGAATAACCATCTACACATTATGCATTGTTGATTTATCCGTCCATGCATTGGGTGGGCGTACCGTCCACACATCATGTTCCGTAGTCGCCCAACGGATGTGTAGCCCCACCATGAGACTAGTGCTAATACATGTCTTTGTTTGTATTGTAGGTGATGTGACAGGTCTGGAGATGCAAGTGCTTCCTCAAACCCAGTTCACACCGCTGCCAGAAGCCCTTTGCTTGGTCATCTCCGAATTGAACAAAGACAACGAAACGGCATCTTTGGAAATCATCTTTTCTCATCTCCAGGACAGGTTTTCAGATATGCTTGTGCCCAACCAAGAAATTGTCTACCAGTCACTTGGGAAGCTCATCAAAGACCGTAAGGTAAATACGATAGTGCAAGAGTCTCTAGCTTCCGTCGTGAAATGCTGCTGAAATAATGCAGGGTATATATGCTAGTGAAATCTGGGGGAAAAAAATTAAATTGAATTTAAGGATTCCCATATGGAAATAATATATCTGGAAAATATACATGTATTTTTAAGAATATTATTTAATGTATATATGGAATATATACCAAAAGAACCGGGTAATCGAGCCCCTATGGTGCTGTTTTATCCTGGTTGTCAAGCAGGTACATGTATATATACGTCATGGGTTTAAAGTGGGCACGATTATACATGTACAATTCAAAAGCTTACGTCTAAAGCGCAAAGTGCCGACCCCAAGATGACTGGAATGTCGTCGCCATCATATCCCATGTTCGACATTAGTTCTCCCCCTCATTTCGACCAATTCGCCACACGAGTCGACGCGAGACTCCGTATAAAGCTATAGGGGAAGTTCCCGGTTTTTACGGAGTCTCGCTTGGGCGATATTTTCCGAGAAGGCGATGGTGGTAAGCCGACAAAAGAAAATCGGCTTTTTTAAAAGGATGGGGAAGTGTTAACCTAAACCGGTAAGCCATCCAGCAAGGCAGGCTTACGTTAACTCGTTTAGGGGAAAATGGCAACGGCTGCATTGATGAGGTAGGTTTTCTGAGCACGTTTGGTAAGCCATCTGGAATCAGGTATGCGAACCAACCAAGTTATAAACGTATGCACTTTAATATAATAGGATTGGCCAAATTACATATATGAATAATGTATTACAATTGATATTATTACACAGTGTATATATGTAAAATATAGGGCCTACAATTTAATGCATAGAATTAATGCCTTACATGTGATCTAGCTTATATTGCAAATAAGTGATATACATGTATGTATCTGAAATATAATATATCATTATATGGCACTTATGGTGTAAATATCTGTAATTTAGCTTATAAAAGAAATATATTAAAAATATGAGAAATCATGGGCAATATAATTTCAAATTCATAAGTTTGTATCATCATGCAAAATTGGAAGCTAGCCCTGTAAATTATGTTGCTGAATGTATAAAATTAAAGTTTAATATGTCAATTGCTTTAATTATTTTCATAATTAGGAACAGTTTTAAAGTGTTTTCATTAAATATATTTTTCATATAGTGTGTATTATAATGTAGGCTATTATGAAAAATATATTCTAAATATAACCACATTAATTATTTTTACAATATATTTGTCATACATGTATAATGCAAATATTTGCAACACATATGCTTAATATATAACAAATATTAATCCTAATGTTCCATCACAATGAAGGAGGTGCTGAGCTCTTAAAGGTGTCCACATTATTTTGTCTACCCCCTGTATGTTGTCCTTCCACAGGTGTGCATGAGTAGTTGTCTGCTGTTAGGTGGGTGGTACACAACCGGTTACAATTCAGGTAAAAGATAACAATGATTCATCGGGTCGTATCTTGACCTTGTCGTGTATGTTTGTCGATTTATATTTACTGTTGTAATCATCGAAGTTGCAATGGCATTTACAATTAATGTTTATAGGTGGTAATTAGTCCCAAAATGGTAAGCTATTGACAAATAGTTACCGACTGGTTAAAGGAGGTCAGGGCTGTTGGATTTAATAGCCACATGCCCTAAATCCAGTCTGGTTTTATCTTCGATTATGTTTTTTAGGACGAAAAAATGCAAGGTTGTTCAGAATTATCACATTTTGGTGTTTTCCCAAAGATGGGGTTTAATGCACGATTCATTCAATTCAATTTATTACCCTGCAGTCAGCAAATAACGTGCCATGTGGTAGGGCCCCCCAGACGAAAAATCCATATAGCCTATGGATATCCATAGTAAGAGATTTGGTTAAGGACATCCATTAGTATGGATATCCATAAGTAGATTTCTCTTAAGGTATATGGATGTCCTAATGGATGTCCTATATACATGTATATAAGTGGAATGGATATCCAATTATTGATATCCATGACAATGGACAAAGTCACTATGCATATTTTATCAATGGACGAAGTTACTGTGGATATCCATGACAATGGATAGTCTTTATGGATATCCATGACAATGGATAGTCTTTATGGATATCCATGGCAATGGAAAAAATTATTATGGATATCCACAGTAACTTCGTCCATTGATAAAATATGCATAGTGACTTTGTCCATTGTCATGACTTAAATTTATATGGATGTCCATAAAAATGGATATCCATACATCCATGTAAGAATTTTTCCTCTGGGGAAGAGGGGGGGGTGGGCAAAGTGCCGGATTTTTTAAAAGGAAGAGTATTTGGTCGTGACTGCTTTTTGGGGAATTATCCCGGCACAACCTATATGAGTGATTAAGGGAGGTTATGGGAAACCACGAAAAACCACGACCAGGATAGCCGACCAGGGTTCAAACCCGGGTCTCCCGTGTTCAAGGCGCTAAGCGTAACCACTAAGCCAACGTTGTCGATCTTGATCATTGCACTCATGTGCCTTAACCTGTACATGCATTCATACCTTAATATTGTCTGCTACAGGAGAACCATGTTCACATTGCAGGTCTTACAAAGCTAGCTCTCTTATTTGCCCATCTTGAACATTGTGTAGTTCTGTCAGTGTTTCTGTCGTGGATTATAGAACTATGTCCTGTCTGGAACCAGGATCGATCGTTCCTCAAACGAATTTGCGGAAATTGTCTTGATGGAGGGTAAAGAAATTGGGGCCTAGCTCGGAAGTAAACCTTTCAGAAAGGAGATGAAGAAACCGGAAATGCATTGGGACATGGAACAAAACGAACGTTTCTGCTTGACGAAGCGCTTTCTGGTAGCTTCTATGGTTGTCATGGAAATCCGGATACCTCCCATGGCGGAAGTCATCGCCATGACAACTCTGCCAGAGATTATCCCACGTGTGCCTCCACGTGGCGCGTGTCGAACCCTGCATCCCAATGACCACAGATCTATATGGGTTTAAACCCGACTTTATATTTTTGGCACGTAGAGATATACCCCATGACTTGCTGGGTATTTCCAAAATTGTGATTACATGTAAGGTTCAGGCAATTTTTTCATTTTCACCGTAGAGCAATGGGCATTATGTTTACCATAGGGCCTATTTAAGAAATATATGAAAATATCACATGTCCCATATGTATATTACATGTAAAGTAATGAGCAGATTAAAGAGGGAATTCACGCGGATATTCCTAACATGTTGTCCATATGTGTGGCCATATATTTGCATATAATATCCCTGCTGGAAAAATACAATGGCATGTATGCATTGGGGGCCATTTAATATGCTAAATTACAGTAAAACCTGGAAAAGTGACCACCTCCTTATGGTGACTATTTTTCATAAAATGGTTTTAGAGCAATAATATATTCCATTATAACCATGGAATATAATTATAAATATGCTCTGTATAGTGACTACTGTGTGCAATGCACCTAATCGTGACCAGAAGTTTGCTTTGGTGATATAAACTAAGCTTAAAGCAGCTAAACCTTTTAAATTATAAAAACAGCTCAAAAGTTACAAATTAGCAAGTCATATGTGTCAACATAATGTCGTTCTCTGTATGGCGACCACAAGTATACAGTGACCAATGTTGCAATTTTTTTGGGTGGTCACTATTAACATGTTTTACTGTAAATGCAATAAATTATAACCTTTTCACCTTTTTTAAAAATGTATAAATGTATAATGCGGTTTCATATAATGCTTAAATTAAGTTACAGTTTATATGAGAATATACTAAATTATTTCAAATAGATACCTTGAAATGCTATTAAAAGACAAATACATATGCTGTTTTAACGAAATTGTTACTGGCATCAAGAGAAGCAAGATGGCCATACACAGTATGACAACATCATTCATGACCCACATAATTCAACATTACATTGGACAATTTACAGTAAACCATCATCCAACCATCGACAGTGTTTGCATGCCTTTGGATGTGCTTCCTGCAAGTCCCTATATAAACATGTCAACCGGTAATCGTTAAGTGCTTGCAAAGTGCCTCGAGAAAATGGCAAATACGCAATATGGCTGACAAGTGCGACTCTTTGGAAACTGCGATGGCTCAAGGGGGTGCAAGCACCAAATGAATACTAATGCATCGCGTCAACCAATTACCGCCTCTTATTCGAATACACTCAGGGTTTTTTCGTGTGTTGGAAGCGTCCTAAATGCAGAGGTGATGACATCCTACCATGCCATGCATAGACTCGTTTTGTTTTCATTGCACACCCTGAATGCTGAAGGACGTGGCCTAGCTGTGACGTCCTGGAGAATTTCAATTCCTGCAACTAGACATATACGGAAGTGGCACCCAGGCTTCGAAATTCCTTGATGTCTGTGGGGGATTTAAAGGAGTGCTTCTTTTCTCATTATATTTCTGAAGACATAGGTCACCAAAAACCTCACCATGCTTTTAGGTGTCGGGCATGCAATAGACATTGTATGACATATTGCATGACATTCCAGCAACCTACATGTATTTGATGGTGCCTGTTGTATTTCTGCAGACATACATGTAGGTCATCAAAGTCCTCACCATGCTTTTAGGTGTCTAGAATGCAATATAGGCATTGTATGACATTGCTGACACATTCTGCAGACACAGGTCACCAAAGGCCTCCCCATGCTTTTAGGTGTCTGGCATGCAATAGACATTGTAAGACTATGGCATTGCACGACATTCCAGCAACCTACATGTGTTTGATGGTAGGCTACCTGTTGTATTTCTGCAGACATAGGTCACCAAAGGCCTCACCATGCTTTTAGGTGTCTGGAATGCAATAGGCATTGCATAACATTACATGTATAGCTGCTGTCGTACCTATTGCATCCGATGACCGATTTTAGTACTGGCATACTTCCAACTAGGTTAATTTATGAAAATTAAAGGCAATTGACATGCTGGTTGTACTTTTAACACACCCAAAAAAACTGATTCAGATCTAAATTTATTTCTATAGATAAATTGAGTTTAGTCTAATAGCTGACACATGTAGCAATGGCTTGACTCTAATGCAGTGCAAGTTAAGAGGTTTTTTTAGTACACATATGATAAAGCTGGAAACCAGGAAATAAGGTTTATATATTTTTTAAGGTATTTTAAGAGTAAATTGCAGTTGATATTATTCATACATTTAACATAATGGGATTTCCCCATTGAACATAATTGATGACTTTATTGATAGAACGGGAAGATGGATGGCGCTATATAAGAATGTCAAGTTAAACAACCTGTAATATGTTTTACTCATTGTCTTTAAAATCTAAGTGGGGCCATTACACGAATAAATATGTATTCAATTCCACTAGTTACTCTACAGTTAACAATCAACTACCAATGGCAGGGGAGGGTGTTTAATCCATTAAAAATAATGGGCATAAAGTGAGCAAAAAAATATCACAGTGTATTTTCTGCAGAAACTATTATGCAGAATTCTTAAAACAGAAAAACATGGGATACAACTGTCCACCATAATTCTGCAGAATTTCTTGAAGAAATACATAGGCTATGCAGAAATTTACATGATGAAAGGTATCTGCTGCATTTTCCTTTATTGCAGTTAGTTTTCAATTGCATTTTATAAATGCTATCATACTGTATAAGGATCTCTGATAGATTTTTTTTTGTATGGGTTGCCACATTTGACCAAACGAGTATGTTGGTCAAATGTGCATTTCATCTTGATGCCATTTGGTGCTTGTACTGCATAACCCAACTTCCTGTCTTGATTTTGCTCATGGTGTTTTATTGCAGCTGAAAAATAGCCAGTCCTGCCATGAATTAAATTTCAAGGAAAGTGAACATTTGTAAACGAGCATTGTCCAAGTTGTAAATTTTTGCAGCAGACACTTCTGGAAACTGTAAGCCAGCCTTCAGACACTTCAATTAAGATGTTTGGAAACAGCTTCTGTGGCGCTTCGATGACTCCCCCTTGAAAGCTGCTGAAAGGCCATGAAATCCTAGTATTAACAATGGATTAGGAGTCGTTTTTATGTTTCACTTTTTGTTCCCATGTCAGTTTTTATTGAAAAATCAATGGTGTACGTAGTCGGCTCGAAATTTCTGCACTCCCCAGTGTGAATGAAGAAATTTATTTTTTTGTTAGGAAATCCTGCTTTTTTTCCCCATTCCTTAAATGCAAAAGGGGACTTTTCTGTCGATTCATCAAATTGAATTTCAACCCCAAATCAGTGTTCTGTTCCCCCTTTTTCCATTTTAAAAATAGACTACATTGTATATAGTGAACTTAAAAACAGTGCTCTGTTGTCTTACACGTTTTGCCCACGCAAAACTTTGTGCATTTTAAAGTGTAGGTAGAGATTACACCATCACTTAATGCCAGCTACTTGTAACCTGTGATGTCAATATTAAAAATTTGGCATCAAGTGAGTCATCAGATTTGTGGAAGTTAGTGCGGTGTTCTTTGTGGGGTATAAAGACGATGGAATGTGAAAGTGCCATGGTCAATGTTGGTGTGGTTTTTATAGCAGAAATTACGAAATGATAATGATTAACTGCATGTTTAAAAAGTGCTGATTTCTTGATAGAATGTAAAGTTGGTCACATCTGGTTGTGCAATTTTGGGTAATCCTATACCTGTGGAAGTTGAAGTCATTGGAGGTGTTACCCTTTTTATAACATACTTTTGCAATGAAATTGTCGATTTTTCACGTATCTGTTCTAAACAATCTTGTTATGAATAAACAGGGAGGGAAATTTTTACCCCGGTATACAGGGTGGAAGAAAAGCCGTATCTTATCGATTTTGCTTCAAAGAAATGGCCGATATCAATATTCTGCTAATGGGAGTGAATAGTAATGTGTCCTTGCGCTATCCGATGGTGATGTCAAACGTGACCTTTAGGGTCATCTTCAAGGTCATTTAATTTGTAACCCTTAAACGGTTAATGATAGAACAAAACGTTCAATTAGAAAGTTGTAGGGCATGGTCAAATTAGTCAAATGCGTTGTAAAACGTACGTTTATAATAGCTGTGTAAGAGGAGATTTCACTTACAAAATTTCAACATGCCCCTGAATGTTGCTCACCAGCTATGCTTATTTGTATTGCAAGTTGCTTTCAATAAGGGGAAAAGGTTTGATTTCTTACTACTAAAGTTAAATCCATTACGCAATCATTTATTAATGTTTTTTATC